>JARQOD010007953.1:0-37460 GCA_033576555.1 Oophaga sylvatica
GCGCTTTCTGCGATTTCGTCCGGGCTATCCTTTCTTTTTAAAAAATTGGGCTGCTTTTTCTATTTTCAATTTACAAAAAACTATTATGTGACGCTCTTCCATCAAAAACAATACAGCTTGCAAACAATAAAGTCCACAAAAACCTTTACAGCAATGAACAGTTTTTTCCGTTCACCAGTTGAGGTTTAAATTTTTTTAGGAGTGTAGTTTCCCCCATTTTCTTCAACCACCCTGCTTACCTGCTGAGTCTGCCCTGGCTACCTTGTCATTTTTTTCTAAAATTGGTGCTGCTTTATTCTATTTTCAATTTACTAAAATCTATTAGTGTGACGCTCTTCCATCAAAATACAATACATTGCTTGCAAACATAATGAAGTCCACAAAAAGGGCCTTTCACAGCAAGTGAACAGTTGTGTTCACTGTTCACTCTAGTCTGAGGTTTAAATTTTTGGTAGGATGTAGATCCCGCTCCCTTACTTCAACCACCGCTGCGTGTACTCGCTGAGTGTCTGTCACTGGCTCATCCTTGTCATTTTTCTAAAATTGGTGCTGTTTTAAATTCTATTTTAAATTTACAAAATCTATTAGTGTGACGCTTTTTCCATCAAAATACAATACATTGCTTGCAAACATAATAGAAGTCCACAAAAGGCCTTTCACAGCAAGTGAACAGTTGTGTTTCACTGTTCACTCTAGTCTGAGGTTTAAATTTTTTAGGATGTAGATCCCGCTCCACTTACTTCAACCACCGCTGCGTGTACTCTGTCGAGTGTCTGTCACTGGCTCATCCTTGTCATTTTTCTAAAATTGGTGCTGCTTTATTCTATTTTCAATTTACTAAAATCTATTATGTGACGCTCTTTCCATCAAAATACAATACATTGCTTGCAAACATAATAGAAGTCCACAAAAAGGCCTTTCACAGCAAGTGAACAGTTGTTTCACTGTTCACTCTAGTCTGAGGTTTAAATTTTTGGTAGGAGTGTAATCCCGCTCCACTTACTTAAAACCACCGCTGCATGTACTCTGCTGAGTGTCTGTCACTGGCTAATCCTTGTCATTTTTCTAAAATTGGTGCTGCTTTATTTCTATTTTCAATTTACTAAAATCTATTAGTGTGACGCTCTTCCATCAAAATACAATACATTGCTTGCAACATAATAGAAGTCCACAAAAAGGCCTTTCACAGCAAGTGAACAGTTGTGTTCACTGTTCACTCTAGTCTGAGGTTTAAATTTTTGGTAGGAGTGTAGATCCCGCTCCACTTACTTCAACCACCGCTGCGTGTACTCTGCTGAGTGTCTGTCACTGGCTCATCCTTGTCATTTTTCTAAAATTGGTGCTGCTTTAATTCTATTTTCAATTTACTAAAATCTATTAGTGTGACGCTCTTCCATCAAAATACAATACATGCTTGCAAACATAATAGAAGTCCACAAAAAGGCCTTTCACAGCAAGTGACAGTTGTGTTCACTGTTCACTCTAGTCTGAGGTTTAAATTTTTGGTAGGAGTGTAGATCCCGCTCCACTACTTCAACCACGCTGCGTGTACTCTGCTGAGTGTCTGTCATTTGTCATCCTTGTCATTTTTCTAAAATTGGTGCTGCTTTTATTCTATTTTTCAATTTTACTAAAATCTATTAGTTGACCTCTTCCATCAAAATACAATACATTTGCTTGCAAACATAATAGAAGTCCACAAAAAGGCCTTTCACAGCAAGTGAACAGTTTGTGTTCACTGTTCACTTAGTCGAGGTTTAAATTTTTGTGGAGTGTAGATCCCCTCCACTTACTTCAACCACCGCTGCGTGTACTCTGCTGAGTGTCTGTCACTGCTCATCCTTGTCATTTTCAAAATTTGTGCTTTGTTATTCTATTTGTCAATTTATACCTAAATATGGGATACATTCGAAATTGAATTTTGGGCTATCCCACAAAAAAACACTTTCTATTTCCTTGTAAACACAAAATAACTTTTTTTTTTTTTTTTTTTTTTTTTTTTTTTTTTTTTTTTTTTTTTTTTTTTTTTTTTTTTTTTTTTTTTTTTTTTTTTTTTTTTTTTTTTTTTTTTTTTTTTTTTTTTTTTTTTTTTTCCCCCCCCCCCCCCCCCCCCCCCCAAAAAAAAAATTTTTTGGGGTTTATTTTTTGGGTTTTTTTTTTTAAAAAACCCCCCCCTTTTTAAAACCCCGTGGTTTTGGGGTTCTGTCACTGGCTCACCTTGTCTTTTTTCAAAATTGGTGCGTTTATTTTGAGCGAACGCCTTTAAAAAAAGGATGGAAGGATCCCAAATCCAAAACCATCCTTTCCGGAAAAAGTTTGGGAAAAAAAAACAAAAAAAACACCCCTTCCTTGTAAACACAAAAAAACAATTAGAATACATAAACAGTACAGACCAAAAGTTTGGACACACCTTCTCATTCAAAGATTTTTCTGTATTTTCATGACTATCAAAATTGTAGAATCACACTGAAGGCATCAAAACTAATGAATTAAAAACATGTGGAATTATACTTTACACTTTACAAAAAAGTGTGAAACAACTGAAAATATTCTTATATTCTAGGTTCTTCAAAGTAGCCACCTTTGCTTTGATTACTGCTTTGCACGCAGAAAAGGTGAACGGCTGGGTTCTACATGCCTAGTTCCCACCGTGAAGCTGGAGGAGGTGGTGTGATGGTGTGGGGGGCTTTGCTGGTGACACTGTTGGGGAATTATTCAATATTTAAGCGGTGAGGAGGTCCAGCTCCCCCCCAAACCATCTCGATTGAGTTCAGGTCTGGTGACTGTGGAGGCCAGGTCATCTGGCGTAGCACCCCAACACTCTACTTCTTGGTCAAATAGCCCTTACACAGTCTGGAGGTGTGTTTGGGGTCATTGTCCTGTTGAAAAATAAATGATGGTTCAACTAAACGCAAACCGGATGGAATAGCATGCTGCTGCAAGATGCTGTAGTAGCCATTCTGGTTCACTATTCCTTCAATTCTGAATAAATCCCCAACAGTATCACCAGCAAAGCACCCCCACACCATCACACCTCCTCCTCCATGCTTCACGGTGGGAACCAGGCATGTAGAGTCCATCCGTTCACCTTTTCTGCGTGCAAAGCAGTAATCAAGGCAAAAGGTGGCTACTTTCAAGAACCTAGAATATAAGACATATTTTCAGTTGTTTCACACTTTTTTGTAAAGTGTAATGTATAATTCCACATGTGGTAATTCATAGTTTTGATGCCTTCAGTGTGATTCTACAATTTTCATAGCCATGAAAATACAGAAAAATCTTTGAATGAGAAGGTGTGTCCAAACTTTTGGTCTGTACTGTATATATATATATACATGTCATTGTGACATGAAATATATATATATATATATATACATATATTTATAGTTTATTCACTTCTACATAGTAAAATAGCCTCTGATTCAATTGCCGGTAAAGCCGGCATTTGTGAAAAGACAGACGCACCCGAGGGTCCAGTCGCCACAAAGATGTTGCATCGCACCCAGCGAACAGGATTCAGAAGCTCGCTATAAGCGAGTCCTGTGTGCCTTAATTAAACTGTTTTTTTGCTTGAGAATTGCAAAAATCATCATAGACTGTATTTGCCATTTTTCCGTCATATCTGCGCTACGAGGCACAGTTGAAGAATAAGGGCGTGCTCTCGTGGGCGTACACTCACTCCGTGGCGCGAAAAAGATGTCCGCACACTCTAAAATGTTACTGCAATGTAAGATCATGCAACACAGCTCTGGAGTTCCGCCTCCTCATCCTCCTCAGTGGGCGTAAACGAAAAGTGAAGGTCCCGCCTCCCTACAAAAGATGTCGCCTCTCCTGATGCTAATGACACATGTGACTTTGCTGAGATGGCGAATGGACGTGAGCAGAAGTGGGAAGGGATGGAGGAGTCAGAGCTCTCCCCCCACGGAAGCGACCCGATCTCCACGAGCCACCGTTTGGCACCCGCCTGGAAACCCTCCTACACTGGAAGAAGCGGAGGATACCCTGAGAGACCTGGCCCGGCACCGGGAGGAGGTCGCCAGGATGGAAGCGAGCTGGCGGGCCCTAAAACTACAATTGGAGCCAATCCCTCTTACCCCCTGAAGTGTCTGTACCGGAAGGTGAGGCACCCGTTCCAGTAGAGGAGGCCGTGCGGGCATCCCAGCCCTTGCAATCTGAACCGGTTGCCAGTATCTCAGTGGAGGCACCCGTTCCAGTACAGGAGGCCGTGCGGGCATCCCAGCCCTTGCAATCTGAACCGGTTGTCAGTATCTCAGTGGAGGCACCCGTTCCAGTACAGGAGGCCGTGCGGGCATCCCAGCCCTTGCAATCTGAACCAGTTGCCAGTATCACAGTGGAGGCACCCGTTCCTGCAGAAAACGGCGCACCAGCACCCCAGATCCCGCTGTCTGCCCCCGTCGCTGAGGCAGAAGAAGCGACACCCGTCCTCATGGAGGAGGCTGCGCAGGCACCAGAGCTCTACCTGCCTGTACCGGAGCCCCGACCGTCATCTGTTCCAGAGCCGGCTGCTTCCGCCGCAGGTGAGCGCCGCCAGGACTGGCGGGCGCCAGGAGAGCTGCCGCAAACCGTACATCGTAAGCTGGCGTTTGATGGTGGAGACATGGAGATGCTGGTGGAGGAGAATTACAACCGGCGTCAGGAGGAAGAGTGGAGACGTCGGGAGCGGGAAGCAGAGCGACAAAGGGAGCAGCGAGAATCCCAAAAGCTTCGGCAACGTCACCTGGAGAAGGACCTGGCAGAGAAGGCACGTATGAGAAAGGATAAAAGTACGGTGAGGGAGCCGCGGCGTAAGAGTGCAGTACGGAACTTTAAGTTAAAAGGTGGTTGGGGCTTCATCCAGGAGCCTGGACTTTATTTAGAAGTTTTTGTAACCCGGGGACGTGGAGGCTCACCTCCCAGAAGGACACCCGGGGAGGGACCTGTTGCCAGGAGACTTGGTGACTTACACCGACACTGGGGTTACAATGGATGGTACGCCCTAAATGTTACCAGGTGCGACCCCTACTCCCCAGAGTGTCAGGAAACTGACAGACCCTACGAGCCTTCAGCCTCCCCCAACCAGGCCTCTGCACAAGTGCCCACCCCACGCCGTAAATCTCCCCAGCCTCCCTCAGTGGTCTCCTCAGCAGCCCCAGCTATGGACATGATAATGATAGCTGGCCCGTACCCGGTGCCTGTTAGGCCCCCTGGGGTTAGTTCAGTCCGGGACATAGGGGTTCAGACCCGGAGGGAGATGAAAGAGGTGGCCACACAGACCCAGATAGCGGGTCACGACGTCACTGTACAGGCCACACGACGTCATCAGGTCTGGGTGGACCCTCCTGTCACGGATGTTTGGCAAGCTCCAGAAGAGTACCAGGTGGTACCTGGAAGAGGCCAGCCAAAGAAGTCTAAATAACCCGGACAGGGTCTCTGTATGTAAATAGTTAAATTATTGATGTACCCGGACGGGTGAATGTTCATAAAAATAAGTTTATTGTTGCCTTAATATACCCAGGTTGGGTAATGGTTTGATGTACCCGGACGGGTGAATGTTCAGAAGAACAAGTTTATTGTTGCCTTAATATACCCAGGTTGGGTAATGGTGTTTCACTGTAATGAAAATGTTGAACTTTGAAGCCATGAACTGTACTGGCTCACAAACTTTTCTGTAAATAGTTGGCACTTCGGTGCTCCATCTTGGTTTTACAAAAAACTTTACTGTGCACTATTTTCAACTACCTCAGAAACTAAAAACCCGTTTGGTGTGGCCGAAAGTGAGGTCTGCTCAAGGAAAGTCTTGCAGCCCACCCAAGACCACAGTTGGAGGTTTGGAGCGGGTCCTCCACAAGCACAAGTAAAGGACACTGTGAAGTTACCCCGGTGGGGGTAGTCCTAAGAAATCTCCACGAACTTCGGCACTAATGCTATTTGCACTTTTGTTGAATATGTATTTATTAACACACATGTATAACACATATCAAGGGTATGAACAGTAACAAAACATGTCACATAATATAAGCCATTTGCACTTTTGTAATGTTATTATTAAAAATTTTATTATGCAACGTTTAACTTGAAGTGTTTCCTGCTTTCTTACTACGTCGCATAGTCCACTCTGCTACATCACTTTGCACCATTGCTCTATCTCACATCTATCTGCCCTGGAAGGATAGCGTGTTACCTGTAGAAGACTTTTCACCTACCTGCACTACACCATCCCTTCCAGAGGACCTGCACAGCAGCGCTGGACACCCTGACCAGGTACTACAGGTGGCGTCACGACAAACTACACGAACATTCTATCATCCCCTGGAAATATCCCACATTCCAGTGATCGCCCAGGTCACGGACCGAGCTGTGCTACTCGTGACATCCCCCATAGAAGTCGACGTGATCGGTGCCGAGTACCCCCAAAACCCCTGTCTCTGTGCGACTCAACTTCCCTCACTGTGCTGGCACTTTACATTTACAAATGCCTCTGGGTTTTTTTTTTGGGGGGGTGGGGAACATTCAGACTTTTGCTATGGGGCCCCATGATTTATATGTACGCCCTGCTGCTGAGGCATGGTATTTAAGGCTGTTAAGGAGCCAACATACATGGACCTTGCCAGCAGCGTCAGACTGGAGTCCCTTGTGCCCACCAGTGAAAATATATTCTTGCGGCCCAACATCATACTTCCCAACCTTTGAATAAGGGAAAGAGGGACAAAGGCTGTGGCACGCTGTGCATGCTGCAGAAAATTTTAGGCCATGCCACGTTGCACCACAGACTGTCCAGGAGTTGGTGGATGCTTTAGTCCAGGTGTGGGAGGAGATCCCTCACGAGACCATCCGTCGCGCTCATCAGGAGCATGGCCAGAAGTTGTAGGGAGGTCATACAGCATACCTCCCAAATTTGGAAGACAGGAAAGAGGATTAAAGGCTGCGGCGCGTGCTGCGCGCCGCTGAAAATTTTAGGCCACGCCCCGACAACACCCATTTCACAGCTAATCACACCCATATCCTCGCCCCAAGCCTAACTATTTAGCACTGCTGATCACACTGACTGGTAATGAGGGCACAGTGGCTGGTACTGAGGAAAAGAAAGAAAGAGCAGCGAGAGAGAAAGAACAAACAGAGAAAGAAAGAGAGGAAAGAAAGAAAAGAGAGAAAGAAAGAACAGAGAGAAAAAAGAACAGAGAGAAAAAAGAACAGAGAGCGAGAAGGAAAGAACAGAGAGCGAGAAAGAAAGACTAGAGAGAGAGCCATAGGCGTAGCTAGGGTTTTGGTTTAGTGGGGGCAAAACTTCTGAGTGGGCCCATCATCAGAGAACCTCAGCAAATGACCGCGCTGTTGGCCAAAATAATCTATATATAAAAAGACCAATATTGATATTACCGCCATATGGTCTGTGTTAAATAATACCAGTCCTACAGAACATATAATAGATTACAGCACAGGTACAGATAATGACTTACCGCTGATGTTCTTTCTAATGGAATTGTTCACTTTTCATGTCTTTTCCATCTGGCCCACACCGACATGACGACTTCTCCAGCCAGGACTCGACTGCACCCCCATTAAAAAAAAAATAAAAAAAAACTCACCTCCCGGCTCCTGTGCTGCTCACTGTTCTCCCTCTCAGCGTCTGACAGCGGGCGCCGGCAGGTGATGTTATTGCGCCCGCTGTAATACGCTGAGAGGGGGATTATGGGAGAGAAGGAGCGCTCGCTCCTTCTCTCTCCATGCGTTCAGCTTATATCGGCTGGATGCCGATACAGCTGACCCTCCGATGACGGGTGGGGGGCCCACTGCTGGCACCGGGCCCCCCCAACGCCTGTTCAGGCCCCATAGCTTCCGGGCGGCAGAGCAGGGAGAGCGATTCTCCCTGCTCTGCCGCAGAATGTAACTGTATCGTAGCTCCGGGTGGGCCCCCTCAGAGCGCGGGCCCCGGGGCCACCGCCCCCTCTGCCCCGCGACCTATCCTTTCAAATCAGGGCCCACCACGCAGGAGCTGGGGCCCACCGTAGGTTTCTCCGGTGTCCCGGTGCCTCAGTCCGACCCTGCTTGCCAGCCTGATAATACCAGGCCACAGCAGTCTGCATATCTTGGCTGGTTAACAAAAATAGGGGATCCCCTCGAAAAAATTAGGCGTGGGGTCCCCCCTATTTTTGTTAACCAGCCAGATGAAGCAGACTGCTGAGGCCTGGTTTTTCAGGCTGGTAAGGATCCAATATCCATGGACCTTGCCAGCCTGATAATACCAGGCCACAGCAGTCTGCATATCTTGGCTGGTTAACAAAAATAGGGTATCCCCTCAAAAAAAAAACGGCGTAGGGGTCCCCCTATTTTTGTTAACCAGCCAAGTAAAATGCAGACTGCTGCGGCCTGGTATTAAAAGACTGTCAAGGCCCATGGATTTTGGCCCTCAACAGCCTGATAATACCAGGCTACATCAGCCCCACATTTGGCGCATCAAAAGATGTGCCAATTGTGGCACTTTACCCGGCTCTTCCCACTGCCCTGTAGCGGTGGCAAGTGGGGTAATAAGGGGTTAATGTCACCGTTGATTGCACGGTGACAATAAGCCCGGTTAATAATGGAGAGGTGTCAATAAGACACCGATCCATTATTAATCCCAAAGTTTTTAAATGTATAAAAAAAAAGACACAGCAAGAAAAAAGTATTTTAATGAAATAAAAGAGACAACACAGTTTTCATTTCTTTTATTATACTCTCATTCCTGCGACGCCATCGATCTCCTGTAAAAAAAGAAAAAAAACAAACCAACAGTATACCACCTGTCCGACGCAGTCCATAGTAACGAGGGTCCCACGACGATCCAGCTCTGCTACATCGCAATGACAGGCAGGGCCTGTCATCTCGACGCAGCACAGCTGATTACCTGCTTCCCCGGCGGTGACGTCATCGGACTGACTGCTTTACGGCCGGGATTACCCAGCAGTCACTGCAGTTATCGCGAGAAACTGCATGTGACCGCCGGGGAAAGATGATGGCGGCCATCAAGCAGTCCAGCCCTTGACCGCCGGAGATCTTCTGCCAGGTAAGTGCCGCTGACTCCTGACAGACCCGACCGACGGACACTGACAGTGACAGTGACAAATCCGATTCCGGTATCCGATAAGACGAAAATATCGGAACTAAGTATCGAAAGTCCGATAGAGCTAATATCGGCCGATACCCGATACTTGCGGTATCGTATCGCTCAACACTAGTGCTGCTTTATTCTATTTTCAATTTACTAAAATCTATTAGTGTGACGCTCTTCCATCAAAATACAATACATTGCTTGCAAACATAATAGAAGTCCACAAAAAGGCCTTTCACAGAAAGTGAACAGTTGTGTTCACTGTTCACTCTAGTCTGAGGTTTAAATTTTTGGTAGGAGTGTAGATCCCGCTCTACTTACTTCAACCACCGCTGCGTGTACTCTGCTGAGCGTGTCTCACTGCCTCATCCTTCACATTTTTCTCGAATTGGTGCTGCTACATTCTATTTCAAATAATTCAAATCTATTACTGTGACGTGCTTCCATCCGTACACAATACATTGGTTGCAAACAATATAGAAGTACACAAACGGGCCTTTCACAGCTACTGAACAGTTGTGTGCACTGTTTACTGTAGTCAGAGGTTTTCATTTTTGTAGTGCAGATCCCGCTCCAGTTAGTTCTTCAACCACTGTTGCTTCTACTCTGCTGAGCGTGTCTCACTGCCTCATCCTTCACATTTTTCTCGAATTGGTGCTGCTACATTCTATTTAAAATAATTCAAATCTATTACTGTGACGTGCTTCCATCCGTATACAATACATTGGTTTCAAACACTATAGAAGTACACAAAGGGGCCTTTCACAGCTAGTGAACATGGGTTTTTAATTTTTAAACTAAAATATGTATTTTTTCAAATGACACAAATATAAGTAATGTTGAACAGGAATAGTCCTACATCCATTGTTTGCACAATATTACAGATGTACATCACGTCCCTTAATCAACAATGGATTATTATATTTACTTGTATGCTTTTATTTAAAAGCCAAGAACACAGAAGGATAACCTTCGCACTGCAGCTGTTGTCAAAGTTCAACCCACATTATGCACTTCCAACATTGCAGCATTTGAGGCATGATGTGAGTTGGATTTGTCAAAGTTATGGAGTGAGAAGGTTCACCATCAGTACCCTATAGCATAAGTATGCTTTTTTGTTAGCATTTGTGTTAGACATGTGGATATCTGCCATAATATGTCACAATTATTTAGTTACAGATTTGTTACCAACACTAATCATTGAATGGTTTTAAGTGTGACGTTTGACTTGTTTACAGCTTAGAAATAAGGGTGTAGCCTGATATCTATGTGTAGCACTAGCCACTTTAACATGTCATGTTTTTTTCAACATGTGTAGCTAGGTAGCAGTAATTTTTGCCGGACACACAGCAGGGGAACAGCAGGCGTTACTGAACCCCACAAACACATCATCGATTGTTTTGATCTGTGCATCCAACACTTCTGAGCCCAGGGTCAAGGAGGGTGTAGCCTGAGGCCTAGTATGAGATGTTTGAACTTTAATTTGAACTTTAATTTGGAGTTAGCAGCATTAATTTTTGTCAGACACACAGCAGGGGAACAGCAGGCGTTACTGAACCCCACTATCACTATAGCTGGTGTATTGGTCTGTGGACACGACACTTCTGAGCAGCAACTGGCAGTGTTGTAGCCCAGGGAGTATAGTTCAGGTGGTAGAAAGATGAACATAACAGGAGACATGGAAAACGTTGCCAACCAGTTAGTTAATCTGAAACCGGACAGGCAAATTCAGGCGAGATCCATGCCTAGTTCATTTTCAGAAAAGTAAGCCGTTCTACATTATCGGAGGATAGTCGCATGCAACGGTCTGTTAGTACACCACCTGCAGCAGTAAAGACGCGCTCTGATAATTCACTGGCAGCAGGGCAAGCCAGCACCTCCAATGAATACTGGCTAAGCTCTGGCCATGTATCCAGCTTAGAGACACAAAACTTGAATGGGGAAGAGCCATCTGGGAGTACACTGAGAGGGCAAGACATGTAGTCTGTCACCATCTTACGGAAATGTTGCCTACTGCTGACTGGAGCCGTCTCGGATGGTGTAGACATTGGTGGCGCTGCCACAAAACTTCGCCACATTTGGAACATACTGTTCTTGCCCTGTGCAGAGGCGCTGCTTGTGCTCCCTCTTGTTGCAGAGCTGTCTCTATTGCCTCGACGCACAGAGCTGCTTTGTAAAGCAGTAGCAGCAGCAGTGCTCTCGGCTGGAATGGAGAACATTATGGATTGCACCAGTGTGTCTTGGTACTTCCGCATTTTACGCTCCCGGTTCAACGGTGTGATGAGGCTTTGTAAGTTGTTCCGGTAGCGAGGGTCTAGGAGGGTGTACACCCAATAATCAGACGTGGTATGAATGTGTTCGATGCGGCGGTCGTTTCTCAGGCACTGCAGCATGAAATCAACCATGTGCTGCAGACTCCCAACTGGCCAAGAAACGTTGTCCCCTGCAAGAGGCGTCATCTCTGCCTGCTGTGCATCACCCCACCCTTGGTCTACATACTGACTAGAGCATTGTCTACCTCCCTCTGGAGCGATGTCTTCCTCCTCCATTGACTCCTCCTCATCCTCCTCACAAAGTCCTTCAAATACATAAAAATTTACAAAATTTAAAACTCAAAATTTAAAAACATTGTATCATAATTCTGTAACATCAGTTTATGGAAACACAATAGCATTACAAAAGGATAGACAAAAACTGTACATTATGTGCTTTGTAAATACATTAAAAGTTTGGAATGGTTATGAAAATATAGACAGCGACTCTGGAGGTTCAATTGTTGATACAGCATGGTACTTTGAAAGTCCTCCAGCCCTTTGTGAGGAACCACGTTGCGCTGACTGTCCAGAAGGTGATGGAATTTGTGACTCCTCATCCTCCACCTCTTTCAAATCCTCATGCCTTAGTGCTTGCAGTGTTTTTTGAAGCAGGTAGAAAAGGGGGACAGTCAGGCTGACTAGTGCATCATCTGCACTCGCCATCCGCGTTGACTCATCAAACGCACGCAAAACGTTGCAGATGTCCTTCATAGAGTCCTTCGCCACTCATTACACTGGCTGCCTATTCATTATAGGATCCAATTCTAATTACTGTTTCTCACCAACAAAGCTTTCCTTAGTGCAGCACCCCCCTACATCTCCTCCCTCATTTATATTTATCGGCCTAACCGACTGCTGCACTCTGCAAACGACCTTCGACTAACCTCTGCACTAATCCGTACCTCCCACTCCCAACTCCAAGACTTCTCCCGCGCTGCGCCAATCCTCTGGAATGCTCTACCCCAAGAAATTAGGACTATCCGCAATTTGGATGGTTTCAGGCGCTCCCTCAAAACACATTTGTTCACAGTGGCCTATCACATTCACTAATCAAAGTCATTCAATGTGCAAGTCTGTGTGTGTAGCCCATTCACTATCTCCATGCATCCCTCACTTCCTTAAAATGGCTGGACCATCATTGTAAAAACACCATTGTATATAAACACCTGAACTTTGTATCTCCCCCACCTCATTGTAGATTGTAAGCTTTCACCAGCAGGGGCGGCTGATTTTGCTTTAATTATTGTATTGTTAACGTTGTTACTTATGACTTGTGTTTTGAAACTGTTAAACTGTAAAGCACTGCGGAATATTATGGCGCTATATAAATAAAGAATATTATTATTATTCTTATTATAGAGGCCCACTCAGTAGTGGTGAAGTGTGAACGGCGCAAATTGCGAGTTGATTGCGCCTGATGCAGCTGATACTCCATTACTGTTGGCTGCTGCTCACACAACCGCTCCAACATATGTAACGAGGAATTCCACCTGGTGGGTACGTCACATATGATGCGATGTTCATGAAGGCGAAATCTGCGTTGCAGAGCTGCAATCAGCGATCTGGCCATGCTGGAACGTCGCAAGTGAGCGCACTCTAGGCGGACCTTGTGCAGCAGTGCATCAAGATCCGGATAGTCCCTCAAAAAACTCTGCACGACCAAGTTGAGCACATATGACAGACATGGTGTGTGAGTGAGGTTGCCAAGGCCCAGAACTGCCACCAGATTTCGGCCATTGTCACACACTACCAAGCCTGCCTGTAGATTCGCTTCCAAAAACCACACGTCGCTCTCCTGCATTATGGCATTACAGAGCTCCTGCGCTGTGTGGCTAAGATTCCCATGGAAATTAATTTCAGGACGGCCTGTTGACATTTGGACACGGCTGTGCTCATATCGGTCGCAACAGGTAAACGTTCACGGGTCCATGTGGAGGTAGACCGTGACGGCTCCTGCAGCGATGATTCTGAGGAACTGGAGTAGGAGGAGGAGTCAATGTGTACAGACTTGATTCCTGCAATCCTTGGAGTTGGCAGAACACGTACAGCGCCACTCGCAAGATCAGTACCCGGCTACACAACATTGACCCAATGGGCAGTGAGGGAAAGGTATTGTCCCTGGCCATGGGTGTTAGAACCCTCTTGTTAGGTTTTGTTTCAGTTTGCTGGTCACATGACCTTTTTTCCCTATTTAGTCTGGCTCCGCCCTTCTGGCTTTGCTTGACTTCATTGTATTATCTACTGTTAAGCTAGCCGGGTGCTTAGGTGCCTTAATCAGTCAGTTTTGCTTGATGTTAGGATCGCAAAGTATTTTTTTTTCTGTTTAATTATCCATGCTACAATTATGTTAGGAGGTGTCCACCTTTTCTCCCAGTCCCTAGATCTTGTAGGGATTCCTCCCTCGCAACTATAGGTCTTCGTTCACACTAGATGAGGACTTTAGCGGGTCTGGTCGCAGGATCAGGTTCCCCGTTACATCGTAGGGATTCAGCTTAGTTGTATTGTAGGGACAGAATTCCCTTCTTTCCTTACTGGTTGTAGCAGATCATAACAATGGGTACTGGTCCACGCATCGGTGGTCAGGTGGACCTTACTACTGAGGGCGTTTAGTAGCGCATGTTTAATTTTTCCCTCAACATGCTTTTGCAGACCAGGGACGGCTTGCCTGCTGAAATGAAATCGGCTTGGCACATTGTATTGTGGGACTGACAATGATATTCAGTTACGGAAACTGTCTGTCTCCACCAGCCTGAATGACAGCATTTCAAGGGACAGGAGTTTTGCAATGCCAGCATTCAGAGCCTGTGCTCGTGCATGGTTTGCGGAGTATGGCCGTCTTTTATCCCATGCCTGTGCTACCGATGGCTGTTTTGTGACCTGGGAGTGTGAGGATGACAGGGAACTTGCTGCTGTGTGTGGAATAACACTTTGTCTCTGGACAACAGTGGCCGAGGTTCTTCCATGGCGATCCTGTGAGGAAGCAGAACCAGCTGTGTGTGAGCTCGATGAAGAGGCTTCAACACAACCTGAAGATGTAGGTGCTGCTGTAGGTTGGCCTACATCTCCAGTGTGTCTTTGTAACTCAACTACGTGCCTTGTCCGCACATGTTTCCACATATTTGTGGTATTGAGGTGACTGACACTTTTAGCTATTTTTAATTTTTGATTACACAGCTTGCATTTGACATAGCAAATATCATGTGCAAGTGTGTGAAAAAAGGACCACGCAGTGCAAGTCCTGGGAGCGCACGTTTTGACTTTTGGAAGACAACTGCTCCGAACAGGTGCCAAACTGGAGGCTACAGGCAACCGAGTCTGCAGCCTAACTCTCCCTCCTGTTTGTACCGTTGGGGCAATGTCTTCCTCTATCTTCTTTCTATCACTAACCACTTCTCTAGGCCTCTCCCAGCTTTCAACCAAAGTACTGGTTCTCAGCCACAAAGCTATCCACAGTGCAGCACCCCTCCTACATCTCCTCCCTCATTTCTATCTATCGGCCTAACCGACTGCTGTGCTCTGCAAACGACTGTCGACTAACCTCTGCACTAATCCGTACCTCCCACTCCCGACTCCAAGACTTCTCCCGCGCTACGCCAATCCTCTGGAATGCTGTACCCCAAGAAATTAGGACTATCCACAATTTGCATGGGTTCAGGCGCTCCCTCAAAACACATTTGTTCAGAGCGGCTTATCACATTCACTAATCAAAGTCATTCTATGTATTCTGTGTAAGTGTGTATGTGTGTGTGTGTCTCTAGCCCATTCACTATCTCCATCCCTCAGTCCCTTAAGATGGCTGGACCATCATTGTAAATGCACCATTGTATATAAACACCTATACTTTGTATCTCCCCCACCTCATTGTACATTGTAAGCTGTCACGAGCAGGGGCGACTTATTTAGCTTAAATTATTGTATTGTTAATGTTGTTACTTATGACTTGTGTTCTTAAACTGCAAAACTGTAAAGCGATGCGTAATATGATGGCGCTATATAAATTAATATTATTATTATTAGGATTCCTCTGAGCTGCTCCCACCACCTTCCTGTTCCTCACGCCATGTTGGGTCTTGGACCTCATCATCTCCACTACCCTCTTCCAACACCTGCTGCTGTTGGGTGGTCTGGCCAGCACCATGCTCAACAGAAACTGGCACCTGAGTCTCATCATCATCAGATGCGTTCTGCGGTGTGCTGACCATCGGCACTGTCTCACCCGCCTCTTCAGATTCAGAGAGACACAGCTGTTGCGCATCACTGCATACTCCCTCTTCTTCACATTACAGAATGCTGCTTGGCTGGGCCCCTGTTTGCAAGCCAATAGATTCTGAGAACAGAAGCAGACACTCAGCTGGCTCCTGTACAGAACTCTCTGACTGCCTGGGCAATTTGCCAGTCGGTGAAGAGACAGATGGTTGCTCAACAGTGCTGTGGTCCTGAGAGGAGGTGGAAGCAATTGAAGTCGATGCATTGGCTGACATCCAACCAACAACGGCTTCAATTTGTTCTTCCCGCAGCAGGGGGTACTCCGAGCTCCTACAAAAGTGCGCATAAAGGAACGCTCACGGGGAAAACTGGTGGATGCTGTGTCACTGGGGGCCGCAGCAGCCACAGAATCCCCACGTCCTCTCCCTGAAGAAACTCCACGGCCACGACCACGTGCCTTACTCCCTGCCTTCTTCATCTTGGTAGATTGATAAAGAAAGTCTGAAAAGTTATAAGGCCTAAGTGTGGTTATTCCGCAGAGACTGCAGTGAACACTGCACACAACTGTTCAGTAGGTGTGAAAGGCCCCTTTGTGTACTTCTATAGTGTTTGCAACAAATGTATTGTATACGGATGGAAGCGCGTCACACTAATAGATTTTATTTATTTGTAATTGAATGGAGCAGCAACAATTAGAGAAAAATTTCAAGGATGTGCCAGTGACACACGCTCAGCAGACTACAACCAGCAGTGGTTGAAGAACTAACTGGAGCGTGATCTGCACTCCAAAAAGGAAAACCTCAGACTACAGTGAACACTGCACACAACTGTTCACTACCCAACGCGTCTCAGCAGGAAGGCAGTCTGTGCGTCAAAACAAAGGCGCAAGCATACATCCACGTACCCTGTTTATAAAGCTATATAAAAAAAATTATGTAGTAGTGACGCACACTTTATTGAGGTACAGTATTACATCGCCATTCACCATCTGTGGCTATGCAGTCTCATCTATATATACCTTATCTATCCGTTGTCATGCTTGCAAGTCGACAGTCAGGCATAAATAGCAATTTTCACTATGCACTATGCAATTTTTAAAGGTTATGTTTGTTAATAAAAATGATTATTGCCACATATTATGAGTATTACATGATGGAAATTGTATAATTTTGTATAAACTGTTTAGTGACATTATTCAGCAAATGTAACATTTTAGTAATGTCACAGATAACTTGTAATGCTGATGATGTTTTGAAGTCAGACATTCATTGTCTATACAATAAAAATGGTGTACATACTGTTAAGGTACTGCCACACTAAACAATCCCGCTAGCGATCACGATAACGACGCATACTAATGCGATCGCTAGCGGGATTGTTTCTATATCGCTAAGTGCGGCCACATTTAGCGATATAGTTAACGACGCTATCGCCGTTAGCGATCTTCTTAATGACTTTAGCGGTACAAAAGTACCGCTAAATCGCTAAGAAAAGGTGCCACACTAGCGATATATACTTACCCAGCGGGAGCGCCGACGAGAAAATAGGGTCCGGAACGATTCCAGCGACGAGCGAGATCACAGCAGGAAGCTCGTCGCTGGCAGCTGCCGCACTGAACAACATCGCTAACGGGATCGCTAAATAGTGACGTTTTTTAGCGATCCCGTTAGCGATATTGTTCAGTGTGGCATACCCTTTACTTATCCATCATTAATGGATTCAGATATGTACTTGTATGCTTTTATGTACAACCGTATAGCAGATTCCTTAACTAATTTATTTTGTGGTGTTGCTTTGGTGTTCAACATGTTAATGTATGTGTTTATGTTTGTCAATTCTTTATTTATCTAGATATTAGTTTAAATGAAATCATCATCTTATGGTAGTAAAGGTTATCTTTCTCTTGTTTGAAGTATAGACATTTAAAATTGACAGGTAACAAGGAAATTACTTGATCTAGTATTTAAACATCCTCCTTGACCCTGGGCTCCAACACCGCCAGTTGTTGCCTGTAAGTGCTGTTAGCACAGTCAACACTTGCTCCTGTGTTACTGGGGTTCAGTAATGTCAGCTGTTCCCCTGCTGTGTGTACGTCAAAAAGTCCTGCTGCCTCCACCCTGTTCTCTTCTTATCCCTGGGCTCCAACACCGCCAGTTGTTGCTCGGAAGTGCTGTTAGCACAGTCAACACTTGCTCCTGTGTTACTGGGGTTCAGTAATGTCAGCTGTTCCCCTGCTGTGTGTACGTCAAAAAGTCCTGCTGCCTCCACCCTGTTCTCTTCTCATCCCTGGGCTCCAACACCGCCAGTTGTTGCTCGGAAGTGCTGTTAGCACAGTCAACACTTGCTCCTGTGTTACTGGGGTTCAGTAATGTCAGCTGTTCCCCTGCTGTGTGTACGTCAAAAAGTCCTGCTGCCTCCACTCTGTTCTCTTCTCATCCCTGGGCTCCAACACTGCCAGTTGTTGCTCGGAAGTGCTGTTAGCACAGTCAACACTTGCTCCTGTGTTACTGGGGTTCAGTAATGTCAGCTGTTCCCCTGCTGTGTGTACGTCAAAAAGTCCTGCTGCCTCCACCCTGTTCTCTTCTCATCCCTGGGCTCCAACACCGCCAGTTGTTGCTCGGAAGTGCTGTTAGCACAGTCAACACTTGCTCCTGTGTTACTGGGGTTCAGTAATGTCAGCTGTTCCCCTGCTGTGTGTACATCAAAAAGTCCTGCTGCCTCCACCCTGTTCTCTTCTCATCCCTGGGCTTCAACACCGCCAGTTGTTGCTCGGAAGTGCTGTTAGCACAGTCAACACTTGCTCCTGTGTTACTGGGGTTCAGTAATGTCAGCTGGTCATCGGTTGTGCCATTGGCTCTTTTCCTTCTGCTGCCCCTCCGGGTTCCAGTACCGTCAGCTGGTTCTCCGCAGTGCCTTTGGCCTAGGTGCCTCCATCTCGGTATCCGAGTTCCAGCAACGTCTGCTGGTCCTTGGTAGTGCTTTGGAGCACAGGTACCTCCTGCTTAGTAACCGTGTTCCAGTAACGTCAGCTGGTCCTCGGTTGTGCCATTGGCTCTTTTCCTTCTGCTGCCCCTCTGGGTTCCAGCACAGTCAGCTGGTCCTCGTTACTTGCATTGGCTCTTGTACCTTCTGCTACCCGTCCGGGTTCCAGTACCGTCAACTGGTTCTCCGCAGTGCCTTTGGCCTAGGTGCCTCCATCTCGGTATCCGAGTTCCAGCAACGTCTGCTGGTCCTTGGTAGTGCTTTGGAGCACAGCCTGCTTAGTAACCGTGTCCCAGTAACATCAGCTGGTCCTCGGTTGTGCCATTGGCTCTTTTCCTTCTGCTGCCCCTCCGGGTTCCAGCACAGTCAGCTGGTCTTCGTTACTTGCATTGGCTCTTGCACCTTCTGCTACCTGTCCGGGTTCCAGTACCGTCAACTGGTTCTCCGCAGTGCCTTTGGCCTAGGTGCCTCCATCTCGGTATCCGAGTTCCAGCAACGTCTGCTGGTCCTTGGTAGTGCTTTGGAGCACAGGTACCTCCTGCTTAGTAACCGTGTTCCAGTAACGTCAGCTGGTCCTCGGTTGTGCCATTGGCTCTTTTCCTTCTGCTGCCCCTCCGGGTTCCAGCACAGTCAGCTGGTCCTCGTTACTTGCATTGGCTCTTGTACCTTCTGCTACCCGTCCGGGTTCCAGTACTGTCAACTGGTTCTCCGCAGTGCCTTTGGCCTAGGTGCCTCCATCTCGGTATCCGAGTTCCAGCAACGTCTGCTGGTCCTTGGTAGTGCTTTGGAGCACATGTACCTCCTGCTTAGTAACCGTGTCCCAGTAATGTCAGCTGGTCCTCGGTTGTGCCATTCTCTCTTTTCCTTCTGCTGCCCCTCCGGGTTCCAGCATAGTCAGCTGGTCCTCGTTACTTGCATTGGCTCTTGTACCTTCTGCTACCCGTCTGGGTTCCAGTACCGTCAACTGATTCTCCGCAGTGCCTTTGGCCTAGGTGCCTCCATCTCGGTATCCGAGTTCCAGCAACGTCTGCTGGTCCTTGGTAGTGCTTTGGAGCACAGCCTGCTTAGTAACCGTGTCCCAGTAACGTCAGCTGGTCCTCGGTTGTGCCATTGGCTCTTTTCCTTCTGCTGCCCCTCCTGGTTCCAGCACAGTCAGCTGGTCTTCGTTACTTGCATTGGCTCTTGCACCTTCTGCTACCTGTCCGGGTTCCAGTACCGTCAACTGGTTCTCCGCAGTGCCTTTGGCCTAGGTGCCTCCATCTCGGTATCCGAGTTCCAGCAACGTCTGCTGGTCCTTGGTAGTGCTTTGGAGCACAGGTACCTCCTGCTTAGTAACCGTGTTCCAGTAACGTCAGCTAGTCCTCGGTTGTGCCATTGGCTCTTTTCCTTCTGCTGCCCCTCCGGGTTCCAGCACAGTCAGCTGGTCCTCGTTACTTGCATTGGCTCTTGTACCTTCTGCTACCCGTCCGGGTTCCAGTACCGTCAACTGGTTCTCCGCAATGCCTTTTGCCTGGGTGCCTCCATCTCGGTATCTGAGTTCCAGCAACGTCTGCTGGTCCTTGGTAGTGCTTTGGAGCACAGGTACCTCCTGCTTAGTAACCGTGTCCCAGTAACGTCAGCTGGTCCTCGGTTGTGCCATTGGCTCTTTTCCTTCTGCTGCCCCTCCGGGTTCCAGCACAGTCAGCTGGTCCTCGTTACTTGCATTAGCTCTTGTACCTTCTGCTACCCGTCCGGGTTCCAGTACTGTCAACTGGTTCTACGCAGTGCCTTTGGCCTAGGTGCCTCCATCTCGGTATCCGAGTTCCAGCAACGTCTGCTGGTCCTTGGTAGTGCTTTGGAGCACAGGTACCTCCTGCTTAGTAACCGTGTCCCAGTAACGTCAGCTGGTCCTCGGTTGTGCCATTGGCTCTTTTCCTTCTGCTGCCCCTCCGGGTTCCAGCACAGTCAGCTGGTCCTCGTTACTTGCATTGGCTCTTGTACCTTCTGCTACATTTACAAATTGAAGATTTTTTAAATGTTTTTTTGGGTAATCACTCTGGATCTCCAACAATAAAGACGACGACCCTGATGACCACCCCGAAGAAGATGACGACCACAAGGACGACGAGCATCAAGCCAACCAGCCTAAACACCATCACAAAGAAGAAATAAAAGATTACCCAACAGGACTAAGAAGGTTAAGACAAACTACAAGATACAGAAAAAGAGACAGAAGAACAATAAGCAGAAGATCAAAAAGCAGAAGAACATGAAGTATAAGACCAAAATGAAGAGCAAAATATATGCTCTAACTTATAAGCAGAAGAAGACTAAGCAGTGTATGGGGGTGAGTCCGTTCCTCCTCGTGGTGCCCCTGGAAAATACCTGCTGCTGCAGGCTAAACTGAACACGGACAAATACTGTTGTAATTTAAATCTTTTGTGACAGCAAGAACGGAAGGATGAAAAATTCATACTTTGACAAATTACAAGTACAGGAATCTCTGTCACAAATAAGAATATGATGAAGAAGATGAAGTACAATATGAAGAAGAATAATAGTTTAATAAGAAGAATATGAGTAATGTTAACAAAAAGATGAATAGCAAGAAGTTTAAGAAGAAGATAAAGAAGGTGAAGATGAAGAATAATTTGATGAAAAAGATGATGCTGCTGAAGATTATGAAGGAGAAAGTGTGTCAAAAGTTAAAAAGGTGAAGAGCATGGAAGTTGTGAAATATACATATTTGCCAAAATAGAAAAAACGTTAACAACATTGTCAATTTCTTCGTCAATCCGAACATCTTTAAAAAAAAAAAATATTTATGCTATTCCATTTGATTGGGTTAAACATCTATGCCTTTAATGTCTCCTCAACCTTCCCCAATACATTCTACATTACTCTTTGTTGTTTTCCTTCATGTACAATTAACCAACAAGGCAAGAATGGGGTTTTTTTAATTCCGATATTTTGTTCCCATAGACTTACATTGGATTTCCGGTATCGGTATCGGGTATCGCCGATATTTTTTGGGTATCGGCGATACCATTCCGATTCCGATACTTTTGGATATCGGAAAGTATCGCTCAACTCTATTGTTAAGCAGATCACTCTTTATAACATTCTGGAGTATATGCAAATTGCAATTAGAAAAAGTGAAGCAGAAGACTTTGTAAAAATTAATATTTGTGTCATTCTCAAAACTTTTGGCCATGACTGTAGATAGAGTCATTACAGAATGATGTATTCCAAGTGTTTATTTCTGTAAATGTTGATGAATATGGCTTACTGTCAATAAAAACATAAAATCATTAGTAAATTAGAGTACTTTA
The DNA here is from genome assembly GCA_033576555.1 of Oophaga sylvatica. Classification (NCBI taxonomy): domain Eukaryota; kingdom Metazoa; phylum Chordata; class Amphibia; order Anura; family Dendrobatidae; genus Oophaga; species Oophaga sylvatica. The sequence continues at coordinate 21,903 of JARQOD010007953.1, forward strand.
TAACTCCTGCTTGAAAAAGTGATTTTAAAATCTGAAATGTTGGCCTACTGAAACATACAATCATGGCCAAAAGTTTTGAGAATGACACAAATATTAATTTTTCCAAAGTCTACTGCTTCACTTTTTCTAATGGCAATTTGCATATACTCCAGAATGTTATAAAGAGTGATCAGCTTAACAGCAATTACTTGCAAAGTCAATATTTGGCTAGAAAATGAACTTCATCCCCCAAAACACATTTCAACATCATTGCAGCCCTGCCTTAAAAGGACCAGCTAACCTTTTTTCAGTGATTGCTCCATTAACACAGGTGTGGGTGTTGATGAGGACATGGCTGGAGATCAATCTGTCATGATTAAGTAAGAATGACACCACTGGACACTTTAAAAGAAGGCTGGTGCTTGGCATAATTGTTTCTCTTCTGTTAACCATGGTTATCTCTAAAGAAACACGTGCAGTCATCATTACAATGCACAAAAATTGCCTAACAGGGAAGAGTATCGCAGCTAGAAAGATTGCACCTCATTCAACAATCTATCGCATCATTAAGAACTTCAAGGAGAGAGGTTCCATTGTTGCCAAAAAGGCTTCAGGGCGCCCAAGAAAGACCAGCAAGCGCCAGGACCGTCTCTTAAAAGTGTTTCAGCTGCTGGATCAGGCTGCCAGCAGTGCAGAGCTTGCTCAGGAATGGCAGCAGGCAGGTGTGAGTGCATCTGCACGCACTGTGAGGCGGAGACTCTTGGAGCAAGGCCTGGTCTCAAGGAGGGCAGCAAAGAAGCCACTTCTCTCCAGAAAAAACATCATGGACAGACTGATATTCTGCAAAAGGTACAGGCAGTGGACTGCTGAGGACCCTGCTGTTCCCCTGGCTCACTTTCCACATTTGATCCCATCACAGAAGAAGAAGTCTCCAGACTCCTCTCTTCCTCTCGTCCGAATACATGCACTACTGACCCCATTCCCTCACATCTCCTCCAGTTTCTCTCTCCAGTTGTCACAACTCACCTAACTAAAATCTTTAATCTCTCACTCTCCTCTGGCATTTTCCCATCCTCCTTCAAACACTCAATCATTACTCCACTACTAAAGAAACCCGCTCTCGACCCTTCCTGCACAAACAACTACAGACTGGTCTCCAATCTCCCCTTCATCTCTAAACTTTTGGAGCGCCTAGTCTACTCCCGCCTTACCCGTTACCTCTCCAATCACTCCCTCCTAGACCCTTCACAGTCCGGCTTCCGCCCCCTACATTCGACCGAAACTGCACTCATCAAAGTGACCAATGACCTTCTTACAGCAAAACGTAACGGTGACCACTCTCTGCTCATTCTTCTCGACCTTTCTGCAGCTTTCGACACGGTTGACCACCATCTCCTACGGTCTAGGCTCCACTCACTAGGTAATAAGGACACTGTTCTCTCCTGGTTCTCCTCCTATCTTTCTGACCGCTCCTTCAGTGTTTTGTTCACTGGCTCCACGTCATCTCCTCTTCCTCTCACTGTCGGTGTACCCCAGGGCTCAGTCCTTGGCCCCCTTCTCTTCTCTCTTTACACGGCCCCAATTGGACAGACCATCAGCAGATTTGGCTTTCAGTACCATCTTTATGCTGATGACACACAACTATACATGTCATCCCCCGACCTTACCCCCGCTGTACTAAAGAACGCCACCGACTGTCTGTCCGCAGTCTCCAACATCATGTGTCAGTATTCCGGGTTTTCTAGGTAACTTTGTCAATGATTTTGCCCTTTGTTAAAATGGAGTTTGCTGTTTTGTGTGCCCTACTTCCTGTTCGTTTGTTTAAAACCCGGCTCAGGTGCTGGCTTCCCTGCTGGAGTATTCTGCTTCCGTTTCCCTGCAACCCAGCTGCTTTGTTCCTCACAGATCTTTTGTGTATTTACCAGGAAAGTGCATAACCTTATCTTCAGGTGTTTCTCAGCCACAGCAGTTTCTACCCATGGCTCTGGACATTCTCTGCATATGTAAAGGGTATGCCACACTGAACAATATCGCTAACGGGATCGCTAAAAAACGTCACTATTTAGCGATCCCGTTAGCGATGTTGTTCAGTGCGGCAGCTGCCAGCGACGAGCTTCCTGCTGTGATCTCGCTCGTCGCTGGAATCGTTCCGGACCCTATTTTCTCGTCGGCGCTCCAACTGGGTAAGTATATATCGCTAGTGTGGCACCTTTTCTTAGCGATTTAGCGGTACTTTTGTACCGCTAAAGTCGTTAAGAAGATCGCTAACGGCGATAGCGTCGTTAATTATATCGCTAAATGTGGCTGCACTTAGCGATATAGAAACAATCCCGCTAGCGATCGCATTAGTATGCGTCGTTATCGTGATCGCTAGCGGGATTGTTTAGTGTGGCAGTACCTTAAGTTGCACGTACTGTGTTATCACTAACCTGTTGACTTGGGAATTTAACCCTTGGTTCACTCCATCTGATAAGAACTGTGTTTCTGAACTGTTGCTGTTTAACCCTTCGTGCACTACCTCTGGTGAGAGCTGTTGGAACTGTTACTGGAATCTTACTGACATATGAGCTTGTTGTTGGACTTCACTGAATTAAGCCACAACTGAGATTAACTTGTTCCTGGACCTCCCTGTGTTTACTCCATACCTGGATCTGACTCTTCACACACCAGCAGTGTGTAAATCCAGCCACGTTACCTGTGCATCAGACTTACCTTATGGTCACATTTGTGTGAGGACTCCGTCGTAAGAACTTTACTACCCTCGCTATAGAGGTTCAAGGACTTATATATCCGGATTCATATAACTGGACTTGTATATATATGGTTTTGTTTCATTGCATGTCACTACGGGTTGTTTGAATATTGTTTTTGGGTGTTTTGCTGTTTCACAAATACATTATTTGCATTCAAAGAAACCCGTCTCTGATTGTTCATTGCCCCACGCTATCAGAATCCTCGAGTTCCTACAATAGTATTACAGGATACTCCAGCCTAAAAAAGGAGCTTCTGCTGGGGCAATGACGGAGACACGGGCAGACAAATTGTTCACCATAGTTAACTCCTTGCAGCAGGAGGTGGCGGCTGCACACAATCAGATTAGAGACTTGGAGTCTCGGGTTAACCACAATGCACAGGGGTTTGGTCAGGCTCTCCAAGATCTACGTGCTAGGTTAGGAGTCCTGGAGGCCTTACCTACTGAGCCTACCTCATCCACCAGTATGCCCAAATTGCCTCCATTCTGTTTTAATGGTGACCGAAGTCAATTCCGTGGGTTTGTTAATCAATGTATATTATTTTTTGATGTACATGCCTCCTATTACCGGTCTGATAGATCTAAGGTTCTATGTATTATTATGTTGTTGACATCACGGGCACTGGCTTGGGCAAATCCTATGGTTGAAAGTCACGATACCCGTCTAAATAATTTGGACAATTTTCTGGCAGCCATGGCGCAAATGTTCGACGATCCCAACCGCCGTGCTACCGCTGAATCTGCCTTGCTTTCCTTACGCCAGGGGAAACGGTCAGTCATAGAATATGTTACTGAATTTAAAAGGTTAGTGGTGGACACCCAGTGGGAAAACAATGCTTTATTACCAATCTTTAGAAAAGGTTTGTCAAATGCAATCAAGGATGAGCTAGCTCGTTCAGAGTCTCCACAGGAGTTTGAATTGTTTATACAGCACTGTGTACGTATTGATATCCGTTTAACTGAACGCAGACAAGAAAAATGGGCCGCTGTAAATCGCATTACTAATTTCTCTCTTCCGTCCAGGGAAACCACAGGCAAAAACCCGCGAGAGGCTGAGGAGGTGCCTATGCAGGTGGACTCACTGCAGAGACGTGAGAATAATGAACGCCGCGAATACCGTCTCCGTGAGCGCTTATGTTTCTATTGTGGTCAATCGGACCATTTCCTCATCAATTGTCCTAAATGTCCTAGGCGACCCAACAAGGTGTTGGCAGTAGTAGGGGATTATGATAACACAGACGCTGAGTCTGAAGTTTCGGAGACCAGTCTACATCTAGATGCGGTTTTCCCCCCAATACTGATGCCGACTTCCCCTAAAGATCAAGGGGAGAAATATTCACATTGTTCTCTTCCTATTCAGATTCAGTGGGAGGAACAGTGGATATCAAGTTCTGCCATGATAGACTCTGGAGCAGGTGGGAATTTCATGGATTCTTCTTTTGCAAAGGAACATGGTATAAAGACACAACTAAGAGCTTCACCAATCACTATGGAAACGGTGGATGGTTCCCCATTAGTTTCTGGACCAGTAGATCGGGAGACAGTGCCTCTGGAGTGTAAGATGGAACCAGACCATCAAGAAACACTTTCATTCATGTTAATATCTTCTCCTCATTTTCCTGTAATTTTAGGAATTCCCTGGTTACGGTCACAAAATCCAATCATCAATTGGGAAACCAAGGAGATAACCTTTCTCCCGAAGTGCAGTTCTACCATCAGTCCAACTGTAGCGGCTCCAGTTACCCAGAACTTGGAAGAGGTGATACAGGTACCTACTCTCCCTCTGATTTATCAGGAATTCTCAGACATTTGTGATAAAAGGAAGGCAGATCAACTTCCCCCACATAGACCGTATGACTGCCCCATAGAATTGCTTCCTGGAGCAGCGATTCCTTTCGGCCATGTTTACCCGTTGGCGGCTCCGGAATTAAAATCTTTACGAGAGTATATAGATGAGAATTTAGCCAAGGGTTTATCCGACCATCTTCTTCACCAGCAGGAGCTCCAATATTCTTTGTAAAGAAGAAGGATGGTACTCTAAGACCCTGCATTGACTACCGGGAGTTAAATAAGGTAACCATTCGTAACAGGTACCCGTTGCCCCTAATTCCAGAATTGTTGGAAAGAGTTCCCAGGCCAAAGTATTTACCAAATTAGATCTTCGTGGGGCATATAATTTACTCCGTATACGGCCCGGAGACGAATGGAAGACAGCTTTTAGATGCCGGTATGGACATTTTGAATATTTGGTGATGCCATTCGGACTCTGTAACGCTCCTGCTGCTTTTCAACATTTAGCCAACGACATTTTCAGGGATTTATTGGACCAATATGTGGTAATTTACCTCAATGACATCTTAATCTTTTCTGACTCCTTACAGGAACATCAGGAACATGTCAAAACCGTACTTAGACGTTTGAGAGATAATCATTTGTACATCAAACTCGAAAAGTGTGAGTTCCATTGTTCTGAAATTCAATTTTTAGGCTATGTTATCTCGCCTCAGGGATTGAATATGGAGTCCAGCAAGATCCAGGCAATCTTGGACTGGCCGGTACCAGGAAACATTAAGGAGGTACAACGATTCATTGGCTTTGCTAACTTTTATAGACGGTTTATCCGAAATTTTTCAGAAATTGTCCGTCCCATCACTCTCCTCACCAAGAAGGGGAAGAAGTTTGAATGGTCTTCGCAAGCTCAGGAAGCCTTTCATCGCCTGAAGGGTTGTTTTACCACGGCTCCAATATTGATGCATCCGGATCCTGCACAGCCTTTTATCGTGGAGGTGGACGCGTCTGACTGTGCATTGGGAGCTATCCTCTCACAACGTACCGGAGACAAAGGTTTGCTGCACCCGTGTGCCTTCTTCTCTCGTAGGTTATCTTCTGCAGAACTGAACTATGATGTGGCAGATAAGGAACTTTTGGCAATTATTTCTGCCTTTAAGGAATGGAGACACCATTTGCAGGGGGCAACTCAGCAGGTAGTAGTACTCACGGATCATCGCAATTTGGAATTCCTTAAGTCTGCCAGGTGTCTTTCTCCTCGACAAGCTAGGTGGAGTTTGTTCTTGAACCAGTTTAATTTTATTATTTCGTACCGCCCAGGTTCACGTAATGGGAAAGCTGACGCATTATCCCGAATCCATACCGTGGATTCCGTGCCTGGGACCCCGTCGAAGACCATCTTGTCGGAGGCCAATTTCGTTGGAGTGCTCCGGAACCGGGACTTGTGGCAGGAGATCAAGCTGGCCTATGACGGTGACGTATTTCTTGCAGCTCCACCTGACAATGTGAATCTTGTACTTCGGAATGGTGTGTGGCTTAGAGATCGATGTATTTATGTCCCAGAGGCTGTAAGACTTCGAGTTCTCAAATTGGTCCACGACTCTAAATTGGCTGGTCATAGGGGGGTACAGAAGACGCAGGAATTGTTAACTCGTTTTTTTTGGTGGCCTACCTGCTTGAAGGATGTGAATGACTATGTCCGCTCTTGTGAAGTTTGTGCCCGGTACAAGGTTCCTCGCGTTTCACCTACTGGTCTTCTTAAACCGCTACCTGTACCGTCTCGCCCTTGGGGTCTATTTCGATGGACTTTATTGTGGAGTTACCCACCTCTGGTGGTAAAAATACTATTTTGGTGGTAGTAGATCGTTTAACGAAAGCTGCTCATTTCATTCCGTGTGCTGGTCTTCCCTCAGCTACAGAGACAGTAGATCTAGTTATCCAGAACATTTTCCGACTGCATGGGGTACCAGATGACATCATTTCTGACCGGGGAATACAATTTACCTCTAGATTTTGGAAAGGATTTTGTTCTGCGCTCCACATTAATGTTTGCTTGTCTTCTGCATACCATCCTCAGACCAACGGGCAGACCGAACGGACAAATCAAACCTTGGAGCAATATCTACGCTGTTACGTCAGTCATTTGCAGGACGATTGGCTGAAGCTACTTCCTTTAGCGGAATTTTCGTACAACAACTCCCAAAGCAGTTCCACGAAGGTAACGCCTTTTTTTGCCAACCTGGGTTATCATCCAAGTATTTTGCCTAGGTCTCCGGTTACGATTTCGGTACCAGCGGTTGAAGACAGAGTGATGGCGTTGCAACGTAATCTTGAAGTTTTGAAGGACTCCCTGACCACAGCACAGGAGCGTTACAAGAAGTCGGCCGATAGATTCCGGAAACCAGCACCTATGTATAAGGTAGGAGACTCGGTTTGGTTGTCCACCAAGAATCTAAAATTGGGTGTTCCTTCGCAGAAACTGGGACAGAAATTCATCGGTCCATTCAAGATCACTGGGATTGTGAGCTCTGTTGCCTGTCGGTTGAAGCTACCACGGACTTTAAAGGTACACCCAGTATTTCATGTTTCCTTATTAAAACCAGTCTCTCCTAACACGTTTCAGGGACGTATCGTACCTCCCCCTCCACCAGTGTTGGTTGATGGCGAAGAACAATTTGTGGTACAGGATATTGTTAATTCGAGACTTCATAGAAACCGGCTTCAGTATCTAGTTAGATGGCAAGGTTACTCTCCTGAAAATGATTCTTGGGAACCAGTAAGTAACATCAATGCGCCTCTGAAGATTGCTCAGTTTCATCGGAGATACCCGGACAGGCCTGGTCCAGGATCGTCCGGAGGCCGTCTTTAGGGGGGGAGTAATGTCAGTATTCCGGGTTTTCTAGGTAACTTTGTCAATGATTTTGCCCTTTGTTAAAATGGAGTTTGCTGTTTTGTGTGCCCTACTTCCTGTTCGTTTGTTTAAAATCCGGCTCAGGTGCTGGCTTCCCTGCTGGAGTATTCTGCTTCCGTTTCCCTGCAACCCAGCTGCTTTGTTCCTCACAGATCTTTTGTGTATTTACCAGGAAAGTGCATAACCTTATCTTCAGGTGTTTCTCAGCCACAGCAGTTTCTACCTATGGCTCTGGACATTCTCTGCATATGTAAGTTGCACGTACTGTGTTATCACTAACCTGTTGACTTGGGAATTTAACCCTTGGTTCACTCCATCTGATAAGAACTGTGTTTCTGAACTGTTGCTGTTTAACCCTTCGTGCACTACCTCTGGTGAGAGCTGTTGGAACTGTTACTGGAATCTTACTGACATATGAGCTTGTTGTTGGACTTCACTGAATTAAGCCACAACTGAGATTAACTTGTTCCTGGACCTCCCTGTGTTTACTCCATACCTGGATCTGACTCTTCACACACCAGCAGTGTGTAAATCCAGCCACGTTACCTGTGCATCAGACTTACCTTATGGTCACATTTGTGTGAGGACTCCGTCGTAAGAACTTTACTACCCTCGCTATAGAGGTTCAAGGACTTATATATCCGGATTCATATAACTGGACTTGTATATATATGGTTTTGTTTCATTGCATGTCACTACGGGTTGTTTGAATATTGTTTTTGGGTGTTTTGCTGTTTCACAAATACATTATTTGCATTCAAAGAAACCCGTCTCTGATTGTTCATTGCCCCACGCTATCAGAATCCTCGAGTTCCTACAATAGTATTACATCATGTCCGCTCTCTATCTGAAACTCAACCTCTCCAAAACTGAACTTCTTCTGCTCCCGCCATCTACTAACCTCCCTAAATTTGACATATCCCTCTCCGTGGGCTGCACCATAATAACACCCCGGCAGCAGGCTCGCTGTCTGGGTGTTATGTTTGACACCAATCTCTCCTTCACCTCCCATATACAATCTCTTGCCCGCTCTTGCCGCCTACATCTAAAGAACATCTCTAGAATCCGCCCTTTTCTCACCATGGAAACAACAAAAACTGTAGCACTGATCCACTTCCGCCTGGACTACTGCAACGCTCTATTACTTGGCCTCCCCATTACTCGACTATCCCCTCTCCAGTCCATCCTTAATGCAGCAGCCAGGGTCATCCATCTGGCTAATCGGTACTCGGACGCGTCCGCTCTTCGCCAGTCCTTACACTGGCTGCCCATTCATTATAGGATCCAATTCAAAGTACTTGTTCTCACCCACAAAGCTCTCCACAGTGCAGCACCCCACTACATCTCCTCACTCATTTCTATGTATCGGCCTAACCGACTGCTGCGCTCTGCAAACGACTTTCAACTAACCTCTGCACTAATCCGTACCTCCCACTCCCGACTCCAAGACTTCTCCCGTGCTGCGCCAATCCTCTGGAATGCTCTACCCCAAAAAATTAGGACTATCCACAATTTGCATGGTTTCAGGCGCTCCCTCAAAACACATTTGTTCAGAGCGGCATATCACATTCACTAATCAAAGTCATTCTATGTGTAAGTGTGTGTGTGTGTAGCCCATTCACTATCTCCATCCATCCCTCACTCCCTCAAGATGGCTGGACCATCATTGTAAATGCACCATTGTATATACACACTTGTAATTTGTATCTCCCCCTCCTTATTGTAGATTGTAAGCTCTCACGAGCAGGGGCGGCTTATTTTGCTTTAATTATTGTATTGTTAACGTTGTTACTTATGACATGTGTTTTGAAACTGTTAAACTGTAAAGAGCTGCGGAATATGATGGCGCTATATAAATAAAGATTATTATTATTAACGTTATTTTCTCTGATGAATACCCTTTTCGATTGTTTGGGACATCAGGAAAACACCTCATTTGGAGAAGACAAGGTGAGCGCTACCACCAGTCTTGTCTCATGCCAACTGTTAAGCATCCTGAACCAATTCATGTGTGGGGTTGCTTCTCAGCCAAGGGAATCGGCTCTCTCACAGTCTTGCCTAAAAACACAGCCATGAATAAAGAATGGTACCAGAATGTCCTCCAAGAGCAACTTCTCCCAACCCTCCAAGAGCAGTTTGGCGATCAACAATGCCTTTTCCAGCATGATGGAGCACCTTGCCATAAAGCAAAGGTGATAACTAAATGGCTCAGGGAACAAAACATAGAGATTTTGGGTCCATGGCCTGGAAACTCCCCAGATCTTAATTCCATTGAGAACTTGTGGTCAATCATCAAGAGACGGGTGGACAAACAAAAACCTAAAAATTCTGACAAAATGAAAGCATTGATTGTGCAAGAATGGACTTCTATCAGTCAGGATTTGGTCCAGAAGTTGATTGAGAGCATGCCAGGGAGAATTACAGAGGTCCTGAAGAAGAAGGGTCAACACTGCAAATATTGACTTGCTGCATTAACTCATTCTAACTGTCAATATAAGCTTTTGTTACTCATATGTTTGCAATTATTATATTTCTGTCTGTGATAAAAACATCTGTCAAACACACATAAAAACCAGAGGGCAGCAGATCATGTGAAAATATAATATTTGTGTCATTCTCAAAACTTTTGGCCATGACTGTGTGTTCAGTAAATGCACTCAATACTGAGCCGGAGCTCCTTTTACATCAATTACTGCATTGATGCAGCGTGGCATGAAGGCGATCAGTCTGTGGCACTGCTGAGGTGTTATGGAAGTCATCATCTCATCTGCATTGTTGGGTTTGGTGTCACTCATCATCCTCTTGACAATACCACATAGATTCTCTATTGGGTTAATGTCAGATGAGTTTGCTCGCCAATTAAGCACAGTGATACTGTTGTTTTTAAACCAGGTATTGGTATTTTTGGCAGTGTGGACAGGTGCCAAGTTCTGCTGGACAATGAAAGATCCACCTCCAAAAAGCTTGTCGGCAGAGGGAGGCATGAAGTGCTCTAAAATTTCCTGGTAGACGGCTGCGCTGACTTTGGTCTTGATAAAACACACATTGGACCTACACCAGCAGATGACATGGCTCCCGAAACCATCATTGATGGTGGAAACTTCACACTAGACTTTGGAAATCAAGGTCCCAGAGTCTGAAGGAAGAGTGGAGAGATAGACAATCCAAGCTGCTTGAGGTCTGTGGAAGAAGGTGCTCAGGTCGATGAAACCAAAATCAAACTTTTTGGCAACAATGCCAAATTATATGTTTGGTGTAAAGGCAACACAGATCATCACACCTTCCCCACTGTCAAACATGGTGGTGGCATCATCATGGTTTGGGCCTAATTTTCTTCAGCAGGGACAGGGAAGATGATTAAAATTGATGGGAAGATGGATGGAGCAAAATACAGGACCATTCTTGAAGAAAACCTGTTGGAGTCTGCAAAAGACGTGAGACTGGGACGGAGGTTTGTCTTCCAACAAGACAATGATCCCAAACATAAAGCAAAATCTACAATCGAATGCTTCACAAATAAATGTATCCAGGTGTTAGAATGGCCAAGTCAAAGTCCAGACCTGAATCCAATCGAGAATCTGTGGAAAGAGCTGAAAACTGCTGTTCACAAATGATCTCTGTGCAACCTCACTGAGCTAGAGCTATTTGCCAAGGAAGAATGGGCAAAAATTTTAGTCTCTTGATGTACAAAACTGATAGAGACATACCCCAAGCGACTTGCATCTGTAATTGCAGCAAAAGGTGGCGCAACAAAGTATTAAGTTAATAATAATATTGCACGCCCCACTTTTCAGTTTTTGTATTTCCACAAAAATTTAAAATAACCAATAAATTTTGTTCAACTTCACAATTGTGTCCCACTTGTTGATACTTCACCAAAAATTTTTATTTGGTATCTTTATGTTTGAAGCATGATATGTGGGAAAAGGTTGAAAAGTTCCAGGGAGCCGAATACTTTCGCATGCACTGTAGTTCTATAAAAATGAAAACTGCTCTGTGATTGGTTTCTTTGAGCAACAAATAAAGTTTTTGGAGCTAGAAGAGTTCATGTAGTGCAAATATATCGGAAACTCATATGGAGATGGAGGATTATAATCATATACTCATAAACATAAGGAAATAAAGACATGGAATAATTATATTTGTTGATATGATATCAAAAACTAAAACTATTCCCAGCACCATTTCTCCTCTTGTCATCTCTGTCTCGTGGATAAAGTACATAACAGTTACAGGAGTAGCTAATGTTATCTCTAAAAGGGGAAAATAGGGACCCTAGAGAAGAAGAAGCGGGGGGCTGTGGGAAATGTAGTTTACAGTGATCACATAGTCTGCACTGAAGGACCGCCCACTTCACACTAAGCAGAGACAAATACAGAGGAGGAGAAACAAAAAAAATGATGTAAGAAGTTAGCTGGTGAGTATGAGTTTTTTTATTGCACTTATTTATTTATTGACTCACTTCTATAGTGCCATTAATTCCATAGCACTTTACAGACATTATCAGCATTGTCCCTAATGGGGTTCACAATCTAGATTTCCTATCAGTATTTCTTTAGCGTGAGGGAGAAAACCAGAGAACTCAGATGAGACACACTCAAATAAAGGGAGAGCATACAAACTCCTTGTCGATGTTGTTCTTGGGATTTGAACCCAAGACCCTAGCGCTGCAAGGAATTTTTCGTTTTTCTCCATAATAGAAAAGAATAGTTGGTAATAAATAATAAATAATAAATCTACAATATTTGGTACACTAGGTGGAAATAGAGAATCAAGATTTTGAAGGAACAGTTAGACCATTTGTATACTAGGTGATGATTATAATTCCTTCTAACATATAGATAATGTTCCCCTTTGGCCAACTAAATGGACATGGTAATAGATATGGTGATAGATGTCAGCTGAGTTATTATTTTTTTTATCAGGTAATTTTTTATTAAACATTTTCAAAAACTGAAAAAACAGGTAATCACATACAGAATAATTCCAAAATAGTGTATTGCATAAACACAATAGGACCCACAAAAATCCCTCCCATCTTACCCCCCACCCTCACCCGACAAAGAAAAACTCTCTTCTCTCTCGATGCATTTGGTCTCTCACAGCTAGAGTACTCCAGCTATATCCTCCCCAACGCTCTCATCCATGTTAATCTAGAAGGAGCCAAACCGGATGTGTCCAACCAAGGCTCCCATATATCCTCCCATTTCTTAATTGTTCTTCTCTTTTGGTACACATATTTCTCCATATCTATGTTATTATTAACTGCATCAGTAACTTCCGTGATTGTGGGTACAGAAGATCACTTCCAGTGAGCCGCCACTCTCTTGCAAGATTGATATAATATTCGTGAGACTGCCAGCTGGTGTCCCTCTGAGAGCGGCAAATTCTCCACTCGACCCAGGAGAGCCATTTTGGGTTCTAGTACCATTTGACATTGATAGACAGTGTTAAGTAAATCAGTCACATCTCCCCAAAACCTACAGTCATGGCCAAAAGTTTTGAGAATGATACAAATATTAATTTTTACAAAGTCTACTGCTTCACTTTTTCTAATGGCAATTTGCATATACTCCAGAATGTTATAAAGAGTGATCACTTAACAGCAATTACTTGCAAAGTCAATATTTGGCTAGAAAATGAACTTTATCCCCCAAAACACATTTCAACATCATTGCAGTCCTGCCTTAAAAGAACCAGCTAACCTCTTTTCAGTGATTGCTCCATTAACACAGGTGTGGGTGTTGATGAGGACATGGCTGGAGATCAATCTGTCATGATTAAGTAAGAATGACACCACTGGACACTTTAAAAGGAGGCTGGTGCTTGGCATCATTGTTTCTCTTCTGTTAACCATGGTTATCTCTAAAGAAACATGTGCAGTCATCATTGCAATGCACAAAAATGGCCTAACAGGGAAGAGTATCGCAGCTAGAAAGATTGCACTTCAGTCAACAATCTATCGCATCATCAAGAACTTCAAGGAGAGAGGTTCCATTGTTGCCAAAAAGGCTTCAGGGTGCCCAAGAAAGACCAGCAAGCGCCAGGACCGTCTCTTAAAAGTGTTTCAGCTGTGGGATCGGGCTACCAGCAGTGCAGAGCTTGCCTAGGAATGGCAGCAGGCAGGTGTGAGTGCATCTGCACGCACTGTGAGGCGGAGACTCTTGGAGCAAGGCCTGGTCTCAAGGAGGGCAGCAAAGAAGCCACTTCTCTCCAGAAAAAACATCATGGACAGACTGATATTCTGCAAAAGGTACAGGCAGTGGACTGCTGAGGACTGGGGTAAAATTATTTTCTCTGATGAATCCCCATTTCGATTGTTTGGGACATCAGGAAAACGCCTCATTCGGAGAAGACAAGGTGAGCGCTACCACCAGTCTTGTCTCATGCCAACTGTTAAGCATCCTGAAACCATTCATGTGTGGGGTTGCTTCTCAGCCAAGGGAATCGGCTTTCTTACAGTCTTGCCTAAAAACACAGCCATGAATAAAGAATGGTACCAGAATGTCCTCCAAGAGCAACTTCTCCCAACCCTCCAAGAGCAGTTTGGCGATCAACAATGCCTTTTCCAGCATGATGGAGCACCTTGCCATAAAGCAAAGGTGATAACTAAATGGCTCAGGGAACAAAACATAGAGATTTTGGGTCCATGGCCTGGAAACTTCCCAGATCTTAATCCCATTGAGAACTTGTGGTCAATCATCAAGAGACGGGTAGACAAACAAAAACCTAAAAATTCTGACAAAATGAAAGCATTGATTGTGCAAGAATGGACTTCTATCAGTCAGGATTTGGTCCAGAAGTTGATTGAGAGCATGCCAGGGAGAATTGCAGAGGTCTTGAAGAAGAAGGGTCAACACTGCAAATATTGACTTGCTGCATTAACTCATTCTAACTGTCAATATAAGCTTTTGTTACTCATATGTTTGCAATTATTATATTTCTGTCTGTGATAAAAACATCTGTCAAACACAATAAAAACCAGAAGGCAGCAGATCATGTGAGAATATAATATTTGTGTCATTCTCAAAACTTTTGGCCATGACTGTACGTAGGCGGGGACAGTTCCAGGTCATGTGTATCAGATCCGCATTGGGCATTCCACACTTCCAACATCAGCCTCTCTAGTATATCCCATTTTCAACAGCCATACAGGAGTTCGATAAACTTGATGAAGCAAAAAAAGATGTGACACTCTCTGCGCCTCGCTAATCGAAATTTTTGTGACTTCTTGCAATGTATCTTCCCATTCATCATCTTTTAAATCACCTACATCAACTTGCCACTTATTCTTCAATGCCTCCAAGCTTGCCACTTTCTTTTCCAACATTGTTGCATATATCATGGATATAATACCTCTTGATCCTCCTCCCCCACTACTCTATCCAACAGCGGTGTTTTGGCTGGGTTACCTAGTAGAATGAGTCACTGTTGTGTTTCACAAGCATGTCTCAGCTGGAGATATTGAAAAAATCTTGCATTGGGAATGGAAAACGTCTGTTTAAGATCCTCAAAAGATCGAAACTCACCTTTCCGAATAAAGCTGTGATATTAGTTTAATCCCTCTCCTCTACCATAGCTCAAAACCCTCCAATTTATTTAGCTCTGTACATGTCAAGTTTCTCCAAATCAGGGAATGCCACGTGACTCCCTGTATACTCAATATTTGTTTGGCCATGTTCCATACCTTGTCTATGCACTTCTTTGTCGGACTATTGATAGCTCGACCCTGACGGAATCGCCCCGAGTCTAGCGCATGCACCAGTAAGTCTTTTCCCACTACACATGTAAGCATATATCCCGAGGAACTTCGCATTAAAGAATCCTCCTCCCCATCCTCTAAAATGCTGCAACTGCACTGCAAGATAATACAGAAATGGGTCAGGAACCGCTAAACTCCCCAGTTCTTTAGATCTACGCAAAACCTCTCACTGAATTCTAGGAACACTCCTCTTCCAGATAAGCTCTCTAAATATTCTATTTATCTGATAAAAGACTTGACCAGGAATCCAAATGGGCGCACTGTGGAGGACATACAAAGCTTGTGGCATGAGAACCATTTTATCTAGGTTTGCCCTTCTCACCATACTCAGTGGAAGCCCCAGTCCTTTACTTTTAGCTGAAATTT
>JARQOD010007954.1:0-37450 GCA_033576555.1 Oophaga sylvatica
GGACATTAGTCCTTTATGGTCCTGTAGATGGTTGTTGACACTGTACCTATATTTTGTCAGTGACAGCTTGTTTTCCATTCTTCCTTACTGGGCAGGGACCTTTTATAGTGCGAGGACGACACTGTGCTTTTTGCTCTGAATTACATATTGTTGGTGCTAAAGAGATTTTGTACAACCAGCACCAGAAAAATAAACATTGCAAAGAATAACCTGCATTTCAATCCTTATGTACAGCAGGTGAAGTAAGTATTAAACACGCCACCAATTTTCTACGTAAATCTATTTCTAAAGAATGGCAATGATAAGCTTGAGATTTAGGAGGTGAATCAGGCAATACGGGTGTAGTTGTAATATGTTTAGTAGAGCTTAGAAGCTACATGCAGTAAAGGGCTGTGTCGGCATATAAGCCCCTGTGACGGCACGTCACACTCCTCTTAGTTATATATGCATACCTGTGTTTGGCCTTCTACGTGCTTACAGATAAGTTCTGACGACACAGAATATCTTCTTGATTATGTCAGATGTAAATTCAGTATGCCCAGAGACATAAGCTATTGACTTAATTTATGTGTTTCTTTCTTCAGTTGATCAAGAAACATGGACTATTGTCATGTTGTCTGAATATTGACGCTTGAGTAAATGTTGTAACTTATTGTCTGTTGTCTCTGGAGGACAGAGACGCAGGGTCATGGAACAATCAATGTTTACTAACATGTTGATTATTATATAAGTCCATTAGTATACAAGAAACCAGACTCATTATATTGTGCACAAAGGGTAATACACCCTGTCACTACAATTGACTCCACTGTTTAAATCACATAGAAACCAGAGAACTCCAGTTTAAATAAAATTACAAAAAGTTTTATTAATCCATTACAGAGTTAAAAACACACAGATAAAAAGAGACATGTTCAAAGAAACACCAAAAAAGAACCACATGGCACTAAGTACAACACATACACCATATAGCATTATATATTCAGAAATCTTATGTGTGAAGAAACCAGATTGAATCTTAATTTCCCAGACAACCATGTTTTTGTATGCCCACAATAGTGGGTAATAGTGGTAATAGTGACTTGTACATAGTGGGTGTTTATCTGTGTTTCTTGTGAGCTGATATGCTAATTGTGTATTGTACTCTATAACCAGTTTGTGCTGTGAGGATGAACTGAAGCACACTGGGTAATTCTAAAAATAGCTTACATGTCTCGGGTATAAAAACAAGAGACAGGAGAGCAGATCAGATCTCATCTCATCACACAAAGCTACCAGTCGGCCATTCTGCACAACACTCAACGGACGAGAGACAGGACTGCAGCTAATTCATCATGGCACCATCACGAAGGACACAGATCTGATCTGGAGACTTTTAATGTCCTACTGATGTCATTTCTTCACATTTATTCAGCGATACTATATCCAGAAAAAAAGGAGAGGTTTTTCTTAATTCGATCATATTCTGTATATATGACAATAAATCTCATTCATAAGATACCGGAATAATGGAAACAGGATATCATAGCTGTTCATTCTATTCAGAAAAAATAAATATATGTTTAGTAATAAAGCAATAAAATTCCAACACCGATATACCGATATATCTGAATAAATCAATGTTACGAAATCCAATAGAAATAGTGCATGAATATATTTATACATATAGATTTTTATCAATCGGATTTATTCAAAGCGCTATCTATATGTATCACCGATCGAAGATAGGATATTTATCGCTCTCTAATATCGATATTTGAGAGATATGTAGGGTAATGTATGTGTAGCATTTTCTGAGAGATACCTTATTTTTGATTGGGGGATTATATAAGCTTTCTCCTAAAACAAATGCAATTTAATCAGGGGTGAACCTAGCCTCTCTGCTGCCTGAGGCGAACTGCAAAACGGCGCCCCCCATTGTAAAATCAGTACAAAGCTCCGCCCCCTTCTGAACGCGCGGTGAATCCGGAGGTGCTCATTGAACACATCCGCAATCACCGCAGCGCTGCACAGCTCTGTGTATTTCCCTTGTCGGGAGATCATGTTTTCAAGTCCCATATAGTAACTTAAGTAGCTGCATTAATAACTAGTCACCGACCTGACTTCTCCTAACTCTGGACATGAGGGGAGGGAGTCACAAGGATATCAAGGAAGCAGCACCCAGGGCCGGCTCCAGGTTTTTATGGGCCCCGGGCGAAAGAGTCTCAGTGGGCCCCCTTAACACAGACCACGATTCATGATGCACAGATACTGCAGAGAAATATGGGTACAGCACAACGCCAAACACTTCACTTCTTCCATTACATGAGTGATATCTATTATAAATTGTACAATAGCTCAGAAACCGCCAAATCCTCACAGCGCACAGAACAGACTGGACAGTACAGGCCTCCATACAATATTATGGGCACCACAGTCTCCCCCTCATCACCCATATAATATCCCATGCAGGATGTCACCCCCCCATCCCCCATATAATGCTCCATACAGAATACTGGACCCAATATAATGCTCCATACAGAATACTGGTCCCCATATAATGCTCCATACAGAATAATGGACCCAATATAATGCTCCATACAGAATACTGGACCCAATATAATGCTCCATACAGAATACTGGACCCAATATAATGCTCCATACAGAATACTGGACCCAATATAATGCTCCATACAGAATAATGGACCCAATATAATGCTCCATACAGAATACTGGACCCAATATAATGCTCCATACAGAATAATGGACCCCATATAATGCTCCATACAGAATACTGGACCCAATATAATGCTCCATACAGAATAATGGACCCAATATAATGCTCCATACAGAATACTGGACCCAATATAATGCTCCATACAGAATAATGGACCCCATATAATGCTCCATACAGGATACTGGTCCCCATATATGCTCCATACAGGATACTGGTCCCATATAATGCTCCATACAGGATATTGGACCCAATATAATGCTCCATACGATAGGAAAATACGTGGACCCATATAATGCTCCATACAGGATACTGGTCCCATAATATTCATGCTCCATACAGGATATTGGACCCAATATAATGCTCCATACAGAATACTGGACCCAATTAATGCTCCATACAGAATACTGGACCACAAATTGCTCCATACAGGATACTGGTCCCCATATAATGTTCCATACAAATATGGAGCTCTCCTCTGCACTGTGCTGCGTTCTGCACTGTTATGGCTCAGGAAAGGGCGCTGTGGAAAGACTCCCCATTATTATCATCATCATCATGATTCCCATCATCATCATTGCCTCCCATCATCATCATTACCTCACCATCATCATCATCATTGCCTCCCTATCATTATAATTGCCTCCCATCATCATGCCTCCCCATCATTATCATTGCCTCCCATCATTATCATTGCCTCTTCCTCATCATCATCATCATCGTCTCCCCATCATCATCATTGCTCCGGCTCCTCACCACCATCACTGCCTCCCCCCACCACCATCACACATACAGCACCACACATAGACAGCAACGCACTACATGCACACACACTGATAGACACACAGACACACACACAGACACATACACCTCACATCTCACCTGTCCGGCATCCGCGCTCTCTCTGCCACAGCCGGCCGCTGAATCATGACGTCATTCGGCGGCGCTGCTGTGACAGGAAGCGCGGGCACCCCCTGGAGCCCAGAGCTGCGGAGGCACGGGGAGAGGTAAGTATTGTGCCAGCAGCTGCTGGGGCCCTGAGCAAGTGGGGGGGGCCCAGTGGCAGCGCTGGTACCGCTCTCATCCCCTAACGGGCGTCGGGGTGCCTGATGGCGAGTGGGCCCCCCCCGCCTGCTCAGGGCCCCGGCACTTGCACGGGTATGCCGGGTGCTGACGCCGGCCCTGAGTAGAGCTGCAGCTTCCCTGTGATGTAGCAGAGCTGCTCAGCTGCAGCTTTCCTGTGATGTAGCAGACGGTGACCCCTCTGCTGGCTGCACACAATGGCAGTGCCTCCATCTCCCAGCTGACACTGCTGCTTCCCCTGGAGTCTCCACTGTGTGTTGCCTGCTGACTGCTGTGCTGAGCTCTGGCAGGAGGCTGAGTGCTGCGGCTGCTGCTCTGCACTTGCCACTTCCACTGCAGTCACATGAGAATGAAGGATCCAGCTGTATGAGTCTAAAGGGTATGCCACACTAAGCGAGATCGCTAACAAGATCGCTAATGAGTCACCATTTATGACGCAGTAGCGATCTCGTTAGCGACTTAACTGTGTGTGACATGTGGCAGCGGTGTGGCCCCTGCTGAGATGTCGCTGATCGCTTATGAACGCTCTGAGCCGTTTTTTGGTCGTTGGTGTCCCGCTGGTGAGCCTGAATCACTGAGTGTGACACCCTTTATGAACGACTTCACCAGCGTCGCAGGTGGGACTAGGTTTTCCCAACGACCGCAGAGGTCGTTATACAGATCGCTGATGAGATGTGTTTGGAATCACACAGCTAAGTCGCTAACGAGATCGCTACTGCGTCATAAATGGTGACGCAGTAGTGATCTCGTTAGCGATCTCGCTTAGTGTGGCATACCCTTAAGGAGCAGCTGCTCTGTGCAAGGAGAGGAGCAGTCACTGGGGGGCTAAGCCATTACCAAGTAGGAGCATCTGCTGCCCTGCCAGTGGCACCATCAGGAGTGTGCCAGGCTGCAGCTGGGGGCGTCGGGAGATCATGTTTTTTTTTAACTATTTGCGCCTGGCTGGCTGTGTCTGAAAGGGAGAGGAGTCCCTGGCCAGGCCAGCAGACGAGGGAGGGAGAGAGGGAGGGAGCAGGGAGGGGAGAGGGGTCTAGCTGCTCCAGGGGCACCGCTGCACGATGCACCTCAGTCCCATATTACAGCAGTACAGACGAGGGAGGGAGAGGGGTCTTGCTGCTCCAGGGGCACCGCTGCACGATGCACCTCAGTCCCATATTACAGCAGTACAGACGAGGGAGGGAGAGGGGTCTCGCTGCTCCAGGGGCACCGATGCACGATGCACCTCAGTCCCATATTACAGCAGTACAGACGAGGGAGGGAGAGGGGTCTCGCTGCTCCAGGGGCACCGATGCACGATGCACCTCAGTCCCATATTACAGCAGTACAGACGAGGGAGGGAGAGGGGTCTCGCTGCTCCAGGGGCACCGCTGCACGATGCACCTCAGTCCCATATTACAGCAGTACAGACGAGGGAGGGAGAGGGGTCTCGCTGCTCCAGGGGCACCGCTGCACGATGCACCTCAGTCCCATATTACAGCAGTACAGACGAGGGAGGGAGAGGGGTCTCGCTGCTCCAGGGGCACGATGCACGATGCACCTCAGTCCCATATTACAGCAGTACAGACGAGGGAGGGAGAGGGGTCTCGCTGAGTCGCTGCTCCAGGGGCACCGCTGCACGATGCACCTCAGTCCCATATTACAGCAGTACAGACGAGGGAGGGAGAGGGGTCTCGCTGCTCCAGGGGCACCGATGCACGATGCACCTCAGTCCCATATTACAGCAGTACAGACGAGGGAGGGAGAGGGGTCTCGCTGAGTCGCTGCTCCAGGGGCACCGCTGCACGGTGCACCTCAGTCCCATATTACAGCAGTACAGATGAGGGAGGGAGAGGGGTCTCGCTGCTCCAGGGGCACCGCTGCACGATGCACCTCAGTCCCATATTACAGCAGTACAGACGAGGGAGGGAGAGGGGTCTCGCTGCTCCAGGGGCACCGACTGCACGATGCACCTCAGTCCCATATTACAGCAGTACAGACGAGGGAGGGAGAGGGGTCTCGCTGCTCCAGGGGCACCGATGCACGATGCACCTCAGTCCCATATTACAGCAGTACAGACGAGGGAGGGAGAGGGTCTCGCTGAGTCGCTGCTCCAGGGGCACCGCTGCACGATGCACCTCAGTCCCATATTACAGCAGTACAGACGAGGGAGGGAGAGGGGTCTCGCTGCTCCAGGGGCACCGATGCACGATGCACCTCAGTCCCATATTACAGCAGTACAGACGAGGGAGGGAGAGGGGTCTCGCTGAGTCGCTGCTCCAGGGGCACCGCTGCACGGTGCACCTCAGTCCCATATTACAGCAGTACAGATGAGGGAGGGAGAGGGGTCTCACTGCTCCAGGGGCACCGCTGCACGGTGCACCTCAGTCCCATATTACAGCAGTACAGACGAAGGAGGGAGAGGGGTCTCGCTGAGTCGCTGCTCCAGGGGCACCGCTGCACGGTGCACCTCAGTCCCAAATTACAGCAGTACAGACGAGGGAGGGAGAGGGGTCTCACTGCTCCAGGGGCACCGCTGCACGGTGCACCTCAGTCCCATATTACAGCAGTACAGACGAAGGAGGGAGAGGGGTCTCGCTGAGTCGCTGCTCCAGGGGCACCGCTGCACGGTGCACCTCAGTCCCATATTACAGCAGTACAGACGAGGGAGGGAGAGGGGTCTCGCTGCGTCGCTGCTCCAGGGGCACCGTGGGCGCCGCTGCAAAAGTCTGCACCTCAGTCAGTCCCATATTACAGCTACACAGCTGCAGCAGGGGTGGGGGACCGGGGGGGGGGAGGGGAATCGGGTCCTGTCGGGAGATCATGTTTTCAAGTACCACAGTAACAGGCAGCAGTAGTTCAGTGGCATAATGCATTAATAACTAGTCACCGACCTGGCTTCTCCTAACTCTGGGCAGGAGGGGAGGGAGTCACACAAGGAAGCAGCACCGTGCGCAGCAGCAGCAGCAGCAGGAGTAAACTGACTGTGTCTTCTGTCTTGTGACGTGGTGAGTGACTGTGTGTGTGAGGGATTAAGGAGAGCCGGCCGGCACCGCACCACGTGTTATGGGTTCCCTCTGCCGCCCCCTGGCTGCCGCCGCCTGAGAAACAGGCTCAAGTCGCCTCATTATAGCGGCGCCCCTGAATTTAATCATAGACTTATGAGACTAGAAATTTATATGTATTCAATTGGATCTCTCTTATGGGGAAAAAAATCTTTCTGTGTTCACTTTTCTTTAGAGAGAGCGATAAATATCCTATCTTCGATCGGTGATACATATATATAGCGCTTTGAATAAATCTGATTGATAAAAATCTATATGTATAAATATATTCATGCACTATTTCTATTGGATTTCGTAACATTGATTTATTCAGATATATCGGTATATCGGTGTTGGAATTTTATTGCTTTATTACTAAACATCTATTTATTTTTTTCTGAATAGAATGAACAGCTATGATATCCTGTTTCCATTATTCCGGTATCTTATGAATGAGATTTATTGTCATATATACAGAATATGATCGAATTAAGAAAAACCTCTCCTTTTTTTCTGGATATAGTATCGCTGAATAAATGTGAAGAAATGACATCAGTAGGACATTAAAAGTCTCCAGAAAGTAAAGAACTGATGCGGAAAGAAAATCTCTTGAAATGACAATGTTTTATGTTTTTAATATCTGTTACTGTTTTATGTGCACTGTTAATACCTTTAAGCACTGAAATGTATAATTATTGTATACTAGATGTCATGGGTGTTTCTGCTGGAATGGATATATGCAGAACTTCTGCTCAAACACCTGAGGGTTAAATCCAGAAACATCTGTCTAATTATATGAGGTTTCAGCAGCTCACCCATGAGTCTCAGCTTTAAAAGTGCAGGCGGGTAATTAATTTTCAGCTTTGACAAAGACCTTCTAAGGTGGAAACGCGTTGCTGGTACAGCTGGTAGTGCATACTCTCCGCTTTTTGCATTTGGAGGACTCCGTTATGTGACGATTTTATTTTTGGATTGAATAAAGAATTGCACTTTCTACAGAAGCTGGACTGCTCCGTTCAGTGGTATGAGCCCTGGTCCATGCAGTCTTTCTAAAGGCAGCCAGGCCAGCGGACAAGAGCAACCACTAACCCCGTTTCTCTACAATATGTCTCAGGAGTGAGCCCCATGTTGTATCAAAGCATAGTAAACTCAATAAGTCCCAGTCTCCTAAGTTTGTAAATAGGATCACCATTAATCCTGTCTATAGAGACCAGGTAGCTATAAATTAATATCCCGTCTTATTGCCATTCACCATCTATCGTATCGATTTAGACAGGACATAAATATGGAAGACAAGGGGGGAAAAGAATATGATCTCACCCAGTACTTAGTGGCCGGTCCAGATGCACCCCGACGCACGTTTCACTGCTCTTAGTTTCGCTTTCTCAAGGGGAGGTGTGTCATAATTAGCAACCAGGATCTTAAATCCCCATGGTAATTCATCGCATGACCATCACCTGACCCGCTTGAAGGACACTGTAAAAAACGGCGCATGCGCGTATCCTCGACCCTCCCGTGCCCGCACCACCCTGCGGCACACCGCCTGTGTACGTGCGAGGAATGAAATTCCCCGATCCCACACCTGCAAGAACCATGCCGGATGACACAGGGCGAAGAAGTCAGATGACACGCGCATGCGCACCACAGTGCCACAAGGTCATAGTACCCACAAAATAATAATAAGTAAATGCAAATAAAGTGCAACCGACAATCATTATATATCCCCCTGGCTCCATAACTTCTAAACATTCCATGGAATTCCTGTCCATATTCGTTTATATTCCATATTTTTCAATTCCATATGGGACCACGGTTAAATCCATTATCAGGGCACCAAATAGACTCGCTTCAAGGACCCGATATAAATATACAAAAAACAACTAAATAATAGAAGAAAACAAAGAAACACAATTAAAAACAACAGAACAACACACCCATAAATAATAATAATAATAATCTTTATTTATATAGTGCCAACATATTCCGCAGCGCTTTACAGTTTAACAGTTTCAAAACACAAGTCATAAGTAACAACGTTAACAATACAATAATTAAAGCAAAATAACAGACCCTGCTCGTGAGAGCTTACAATCTACAATGAGGTGGGGGAGATACAAAGTACAGGTGTGTATATACAATGGTGCATTTACAATGATGGTCCAGCCATCTTGAGGGAGTGAGGGATGGATGGAGATAGTGAATGGGCTACACACACACACACTTACACATAGAATGACTTTGATTAGTGAATGTGATAGGCCGCTCTGAACAGATTGTTTTGAGGGAGCGCCTGAAACCATGCAAATTGTGGATAGTCCTAATTTCTTGGGGTAGAGCATTCCAGAGGATTGGCGCAGCGCGGGAGAAGTCTTGGAGTCGGGAGTGGGAGGTACGGATTAGTGCAGAGGTTAGTCCAAAGTCGTTTGCAGAGCGCAGCAGTCGGTTAGGCCGATAGATAGAAATGAGGGAGGAGATGTAGGGGGGTGCTGCACTGTGAAGAGGACGGGCAAGGTGATGGATAGAAATGAGGGAGGAGATGTAGGGGTGCTGCACTGTGGAGAGGACGGGTAGGGTGATGATAGAATGAGGGAGGAGATGTAGGGGGTGCTGCACTGTGGAGAGGACGGGTATAGGGTGATAGATTAGAAATGAGGGAGGAGATGTAGGGGGGTGCTGCACTGTGGAGAGCTTTGTGGGTGAGAACCAGTACTTTGAATTGGATCCTATAATGAATGGGCAGCCAGTGTAAGGACTGGGGAAGAGCGGACGCGTCCGAGTACCGATTAGCCAGATGGATGACCCTGGCTGCTGCATTAAGGATGGACTGGAGGGGATAGTCGAGTAATGGGGAGGCCAAGTAATAGAGCGTTGCAGTAGTCCAGGCGGGAGTGGATCATTGCTACAGTGAGGGTTTTTGTTGTTTCCATGGTGAGAAAAGGGCGGATTCTACAGATGTTCTTTAGGTGTAGACGGCAAGAGCGGGCAAGAGATTGTATATGGGAGGTGAAGGAGAGATTGGTATCAGACATAACACCCAGACAGCGAGCCTGCTGCCGGGGTGTTATTATGGTGCCGCCCACGAGAGGGAAATGTCAGATTTAGGGAGGTTAGTAGACGGCGGGAGCAGAAGAGTTCAGTTTTGGAGAGGTTGAGTTTCAGATAGAGAGCGGACATGATGTTGGAGCTGCGGACAGACAGTCGGTGGCGTTCTGTAGTACAGCGGGGGTAAGGTTGGGGGATGACGTGTATAGTTGTGTGTCATCAGCATAAAGATGGTACTGAAAGCCAAATCTGCTGATGGTTTGTCCAATTGGGGCCGTGTAGAGAGAGAAGAGAAGGGGGCCAAGGACTGAGCCCTGGGGTACACCGACAGGAGAGGAAGAGGAGATGAGTGGAGCCAGAGAACGAAACACTGAAGGAGCGGTCAGAAAGATAGGAAGAGAACCAGGAGAGAACAGTGTCCTTAATACCTAGTGACTGGAGCCTAGACAGTAGGAGACAGTGGTCAACAGTGTCGAAAGCTACAGAAAGGTCGAGTAGAACGAGCAGAGAGTGGTCACCGTTACGTTTTGCTGTAGAAGGTCATTGGTCACTTTGATGAGTGCAGTTTCAGTCGAATGTAGGGGGCGGAAGCCGGACTGTGAAGGGTCTAGGAGGGAGTGAGTGGAGAGGTAACGGGTGAGGCGGGAGTAGACTAGGCGCTCCAAAAGTTTAGAGATGAAGGGGAGATTGGAGACCGGTCTGTAGTTGTTTGTGCAGGAAGGGTCGAGAGCGGGTTTCTTTAGTAGTGGAGTAATGATGGAGTGTTTGAAGGAGGATGGGAAAATGCCAGAGGAGAGTGAGAGATTAAAGATTGTAGTTAGGTGAGTTGTGACAACTGGAGAGAGAGACTGGAGGAGATGTGAGGGGATGGGGTCGGTAGTGCATGTAGTCGGACGAGAGGAAGAGAGGAGTCTGGAGACTTCTTCTTCTGTGATGGGATCAAATGTGGAAAGTGAGCCAGGGGAAATGCAGGGAGGGATGGGAGTCACAGCACTTGGTGGTTGAGAGCAGATTTCCTGACGGATAGTATCTATTTTTTCTTATAAAGTGGGAGGCCAGGTCGTCAGCACAAATGTCTGTGATAGGGGCTTGTGCTTTTGGCCTGAGGAGGGAGTGAAAAGTGTTAAAAAGTTTCTTGGGGTTGTTGGCTAGTGAGGAGATCAGTGTGGTGAAGTAGGTCTGTTTGGCGAGGTGAAGGGCAGCATTATAAGTTCTTAACATGAATTTAAAGTGGATGAAGTCTTCTGGTGTGCAGGTTTTTCTACAGAGGCGTTCAGCACTCCTAGAGCATCGCTGAAGAAGTCGAGTTTGCAATGTGAGCCAGGGCTGTTTTACTGTGTGTTTGGAGGTTCTGAGGGTGAGCGGTGCTACTTGGTCAAGGGTGCTTCTAAGAGTGTCATTGTAGTGATGAACAGCCAGATCAGGACAGGAAAAAGAGGAGATTGGGGACAGCGATGAGTGTAGGGAGTCTGAAAGTGTCTGAGGGTTAATGGCTTGTAGATTTCTGAATGTGTGGTAGGTAGGAGTGCGCTGGGGTGGTCGAGGATTTGTGAGCGTGAAGGAGAGAATGTTGTGGTCAGAGAGTGGAAGCGGTGAGTTATTTAGGTGGGAGATTGAACAGAGGCGGACAAAGACCAGGTCAAGGGTGTTACCATCCTTGTGTGTCTCAGAGGTTGAAAGCTGTGAGAGGCCTAGAGAAGTGGTTAGTGATAGAAGCTGAGATGCAGATGTGGAAGTAGGGCTGTTAATGGGGATGTTGAAGTCTCCAAGGATAAGGGTTGGTAGTTCTGAGGACATGAAGTGCGGCAGCCAGGCTGAGAAGTGGTCAAGGAACTGGGTGGGCGAGCCTGGGGGCCGATATATGACCGCTACTCTGAGGGAGAGGGGATGGAAGAGCCTGATGGTGTGGACCTCAAAAGAAGGGAATGAGAGTGATGGAATTGGGGGATGACCTGGAAAGTGCATTGTGGGGACAGGAGTATGCCAACTCCACCACCATGTCTGTTTGTGGGTCTGGGGGAATGGGAGAACTGTAAACCACCATAGGAAATGGCAGCAGGGGAGACCGTGTCAGAATCCTGAATCCAGGTTTCAGTGAGGGCCAACAGATTAAGAGAGTTGTTCAGAAAGTAGTTGTGCAGGAAGGTTAGCTTGCTGCATGCAGACTGTGGATTCCAGAGGGCACAATTGAAAGAAGGAGATGAGGGAGTGCAAGTAATATTAATAAGATTATTATGGTTTCAGTATGAGGTAGGGTAGGGATTGAGGTTGGGGGATGGTGGACCAGGGTTGGGGGAGATGTCCACTGAAATCAGTAGGAGTAGGAAGATAAAGAGCAAGTAGTTGTTGGAATTGTAAGTAGGTTTTTTCTGTGATGTGTTTGGGCAAGATGGGCTGAGGTTTTCAGGAAGGTGAGGAGTGTATGGGAGCTGTACATGGGAGAGGGAAAGATAGAGGGGCTGATGTGTATGAGTCGTGATGGAGGGGGATGGGGCGGTGAATGTGGATGGCAAGGGAACACAGGAGGAAATACATAAAGTACATACTGAAAAAGAAGGCAAAGTGTGGGGTACACTTTCCATTATGTAAAAATACATAATGGAAAGGAATAATGTAAGGGATAATATTATCACAAAAAGGGGCCAAAATTAAGGGAATCATTCAGGACTACAGGTTTCATAGCACCCAGTGTCACGATCCATTTTAATTCTCGCTGATCGAGAAATTTTTTTACACTACCCTCCTTATTCCTGCATGTACAATTTCAATTCCCCTCACCATAAATCCTGTAGGATCACAGTTATGGACTGCCTTAAGGTGCGGGGAATTGTTTTTATGTCCGGTTCATCTTCCACTGTTCTGCCACGATATCCCTCACGTGTTCTCTCACACGGGTTCTCAGCTCCCTATATGAATTAAAGGGCAACTGCACGTAGCGTAACAAATCACATTAACGCTATTACCAGAGATATATTCATCATTTGTATGCTCTTTCATCTTGTCCGCTGAGAAGAAGGAACAACTGCGAAGGATATTGGCGCAAGCCAGACAATGACCACATTTGAAGCACCCTCTGATGCTTGTAGTAAACCCAAATGGGTTCTTTTAGGTGCCACATAAAGGCTTTTAAACAATAAATCCTTTACATTTTTTGATCTGGTCCCATATTTATTTAGACCCACATTTTGTTATTTTCACAAGGGTAAAAGGAGAAATTGCATCCTACAATTTGTTATGCAATTTCTCCTGAGCATGTCAATACCCCATATGTGGGGTAAAACAATTGTTTGGGTGCACGGCAGGGCACATAAGGGAAGGAACGCCATTTGACTTTTTGAACCGAAAATTGGCTGGAATCGAGAGTAGACGCCATATCACGTTTGGAGAGCCCATGATGTGCCTAAACAGTGGAGACCCCCCCACAAGTAACCCCATTTTGGAAACTATTATCCTCAAGGAACTTATCTAGATGTGCGGTGAGCACCTTGAACCCCCAGGTGCAGTTTATAACGTAGAGCCATGAAAATAAAAAATTACATTTGTTCCACAAAAATGATCTTTTACCCCAAATTTCGCATTTTCACAAGGGTAACGGCAGAAATTGCACAATACAATTTGTTGTTCAATTCCTCCTGAGTACGTTGATACCCAATATGTGGACGAAAACTACAGTTCGGGAGCACGGCAGGGCTTATAAGAAAAGGAGAGTCATTTGACTTTTTGAATGCAAAATTTGCTGGAATAGAGTGGGTACAGAAAGTATTCAGACCCCTTTAAATTTTTTCACTCTTTGCTTCATTGCAGTCATTTGGTAAATTCAAAAAAAGTTCATTTTTTTCTCATTAATGTGCACTCTGCACCCCATCTTTACTGAAAAATCAAATGTAGAAATGTTTGCAAATTTATTAAAAAAAAACGAAATGTCTCATGGTCATAAGAATTCAGACCCTTTGCTCAGACACTCATATTTAAGTCACATGTGTCATGATCCCAGTGTAGGGTTGACCTGCACGCTAGGGGTTAAGGTTTTGATCCCAGTGCAAGCTCTTACCTGCACACCTGGGGCTTATTATTGTGGCCTCTCCTTGGTTCGGGGAGAGCTTCTTATAGCCCTAGGAAGCTCCAATCCCTGTCAGTTATACTTTCGCCCTTGGCAGAGTGTGTTGACCCCTGAGTGTGTTTGTGCTGTGTTCTGGTTTGCCTGATACTTTGGTTTTGACTCGGTCTGTTCTCTGGATACTGCTTGTTGGATTCTGTTTCTGTACCTTCGCTGTCTGTTTGGTTTTGACCTCTGCCTGTCTCCGACTATCCGTTCTGTCTCATCCTTGGTATTATACTGTCTTCTCGTGCTTTGACCTTGGCTTGTTCAGATTTACGTCTCTGTCTGTGCCCCTGGGTAACTTTGTCCCGTATCTACCTTTCTAGGAGTTTTCCCTCAGCTTCTAGCTCCCTGGAGCTGAAGCCACGCCCCTCAACTGTCAGGTGATTCAGGCCCTGAAACCATCTCTCTCCTGCCCTGCTCACCCTGCGTTCCTAGGAGCCTGAAGCTTTCTTCTGCACTCGTCTTCCGGGAGATTGCACTGGTGAGTTCTCTTGCAATCCTCACCGTGATACATGCTGTCCATTTCCTTGTGATCCTCCTTGAGATGGTTCTACTCCTTCATTGGAGTCCAGCTGTGTTTAATTAATTGAGCACAGTGGCCTCCAAAATCCTTAAATGGAAGAGGTTTGGGACCACCAGAAGTCTTCCTAGACCTGTCCGTCCAGCCAAACTGAGCAATCGTGGGAGAAGAGCCTTGGTGAGAGAGGTAAAGAAGAACCCCAAGATCACTTTGGCTGAGCTCCACAGATGCAGAAGGGAGATGGGAGAAAGTTCCACAAAGTCAACTATCACTGCAGCCTCCACCAGTCGGGCCTTTATGGCAGAGTGGCCCGACGGAAGCCTCGTCTCAGTGCCAGACATATGAAAGCTGCATAGAGTTAACTAAAAACCACATGAAGAACTCCCAGACTATGGGAAATAAGATTCTCTGGTCTGATGAGATGAAGATAGAACTTTATGGTGATAATTCTAAGCGGTATGTGTGGAGAAAACCAGGCACTGCTCATCACCTGCCCAATACAATCCCAACAGTGAAACATGGTGGTGGCAGCATCATGCTATGGGGGTGTTTTTCAGCTGCAGGGACAGTACGACTGGTTGCAATTGAAGGAAATATGAAAGTGGACAAGTACACAGATATCCTGGATGAAAACCTCTTCCAGAGTGCTCTGGACATCAGACTTGGCCCCAGGTTCACCTTCCAACAAGACAATGACCCCAAGCACACAGCTAAAATAACAAAGGAGTGGCTTCAGAATAACTCTGTGACCATTCTTGACTGACCCAGCCAGAGCCCTGACCTAAACCCAACTGAGCATCTCTGTAGAGACCTGAAAATGACTGTCCACCAACGTTCACCATCCAACCTGATGGAACTGGAGAGGATCTGCAAGGAAGAATGGAAGAGGATCCCCAAATCCAGGGGTGAAAAACTTGTTGCATCATTCGCAAGAAGACTCTTGGCTGTACTAGCTCAAAAGGTGCTTCTACTCAATACTGAGCAAAGGGGCTGAATACTTATGACCATGGGAGATTTCAGTTTTTTTTTATTAAATTAGCAAAAATTTCTACATTTCTGTTTTTTTTTCAGACAAGATGGGGTGCAGAGTGTACATTAATGAGAAAAAAATGAACTTTTTGAATTTATAAAATGGCGGCAATGAAACAAAGAGTGAAAAATTTAAAGGGGTCTGAATACTTTCCGTACCCACTGTATTTAGCGAAGGCCTGTTGTGCCTAAACAGTGGAAAGTGACTCCATTTTGGAAACAAAACCCCTCAAGGAACTATCTAGATGTGCGGTGAGCACTTTGAACCCCCAGGTGCTTCACAGAAGTTTAGAGCCGTAAAAACTAAAAAAAAATAATTTTTTTTCCACAAAAATTATATTTTATCTTCAAAAGTTTTATTTTTACAAGGGTAACTGGAGAAAATGGACCTCAAAAATTGTTGTGAAACTTCTCATGAGTATGCAATTACCCTATATGTGGGGGAAAACTACTATTTTGGCGCACAGCAGGGCTCAGAAGGGAAGGAGTGACATTTTGGAATGTAGACTTTGATGGAATGGTCTGCGCGGGTCATGTTGCGTTTGTAGAGCTACTGATGTAACCAAAGAGTGGAAACTCCTCACTAGTGACCCTATATTGGAATTGAGCTACTGTAGTATTTTCCTAGTATGGGAATTTTTTAATGTGGTTTGTTACTTTCGTATCCCCCCTTGTGTAACACACTTTGCACCGTTTTTGAGACATTCCTTTCTTTTCAGTTTCCAGATCTCACCAGAGAAATCTTGGCCTGGTACAATACGAGCACATTCAGTTCTGGAAGTATTGTGGCCCGCTCCTTCCTGACTGCCAAATTTTAGGACCTTGATCACTACTTCCTGGAACTGAAGGAAGGTCCGGTCTGGCCTACACATTGCCATCTGTATGATGAGCCAGCTTCTTGTACCACTTGGCTTTTCTCATGGCACTGTATGGCTGGATGACTTGATCAGAGAGATCAACTCCCCATGTTCTTGTTGTACCCAGTAGACAGTTTAGTTTGTGGAGCTGTGTAGAGATACCTTGTACGGTGGTTGGGGTTCTGCCATCACCATGTATGGTGGTCAAGAAAAGGACATCCCTCTCGTCCTTGATCATCTGCATGCTGTTGCTACATTGGGCTTGGCTCTCACCCTTTCTGAGCAGCTGCTCAATTAGCGTCCTAGGGAGGCCTCTCTGATTTTTGCGGACAGCACTCCATGCTTTGGTAGCTCGCTCAGAGAGGGACTAGAAGAGTGGGGTGCTGATATAAGTTATCTACATAGAGGTGATAACATTGATCCAGCAGTGGGTGCACCAAATCCCACACAATTTTCCCACTGACTCCCAGAACAGGGGGGCAATCAGGTGGTTAAATGGGGTGTCCTTCCCTTTATAAACCCTAAACTTGTGGGTGTACCCTAAGGTACTCTCACACAGTTTGTAGAGCTTAATACGTATCTGGCCCTCTTACTGGGCAGGTATTGCTGGAATTTGAGCCTCCCCTTTGGGTCAAACTTGTTGCTGAAGTGGTCAATGACCAGCTGAAGTTTGAAAAGTCAGTCAAAGTTGGGGGTCATCTCGGGAAGAACATTGTGCATGATCACTGTAATGCAAAAATTGTGGATGGCCTCAAAGCGTGTCCAGGTCATAGCCATGCGGAAGAGTAGAGTGTTATACAAATCGTCAACACTTCAATATTGCGAATATTGCTGGGCTCCAAATTTGTCTGGTTAACAAATCCTCAGAGAAAAAGACTTCAAAGAGTCGATTTCTATAAGGTCGTTGATGTCAAATTGGATTCCTGGTTGCTTCATAATATCAGGACTTTGTGGCTCATAATTTTCGGGAGGTGAGGTCCATACGGTTCCGTAACGGTAGGCGCTGGTTTAGTTTCTGTCCTGGAGCGTCTGCGTGGCGTTTCGGTATCGCTGAGGAACAGGAGGAGGAGTCGGAGAAATAAAGGAAGGTGGGATCCTCTCCCTCACTGTCAGTGTCGGAGGAAGGAAAGTGTGTGCCTCTTCTGCTGAATATTGGGCTTGGCATGAGCGGGACATTTTTTCATGTATGTGGTGTTTAGGCAATTACCAAATTTTATTCAGGTGCGTTTGTGAGTGCTCGGTGGAGAATTATTTTTTTATTTCGAAGAGAAAAAAGAAAAGAATATTGGAAGAAAAATATAAAAATTTGATAAAAAAAAACACTAAACAGACGTCAGTAAAAAAATTATTGAGTGTCTTCAACTGACACTAAACCTGACTCAATTCAGTAAAAAATACCGTAGTAGACGCCGTACTATGGTTTATTTTTACTGTCCCTAATCTAAATTTTTTCCTTTTTTCACTCAAAAAAGCAACAACCGTAGTCCGATCAGTGATGTGCGTCAGTGATCATCGCTCGACGGCTGCAGGACGGCTGCAGGACGCATGAATGGATGAGATTTTTTCTGCTTTGACATCAAGTTCAGTAAAAAATACTGTAGCAGACAGATTACTATGGTATGTTTGTACTGTCCCTAATTTAGTCCTATCAACTGGGAGGAGACACAGATTAGAAATCAGAAAAAACTTTTTGACACTGAGGGTGATCAATGAGTGGAACAGGCGGCCACGAGAGGTGGTGAGTTCTCCTTCAATGGAAGCCTTCACACAGAGTCTGGACAGACATCTGTCTGGGATGATTTAGTGACTCCGGCATTGAGCAGGGGGTTGGACACGAGGACTCAGGACGTCCCTTCCAGCTCTAATATTCTAGGATTAACTAAAATAAATGACTTTTTTTATGCTTTACTATCTGACACTAACTCAATTCAGTAGAAAAGTGCTGTTGTAAATGACGAATACTCCAGGATATTTTACTATCCCTAATCTAATCCTATCACTTTATCTACATTTTTTACTTAATTACTTTTTCACAACGGACACTGGTCAATGATCAGCGCTCAAAGTCTGTAGGACGCACGGATGTATGTGGTGCAAAAAGGGGATAAAAAAAGAAAATAGAAAAAAATCCTCACCAAAAATGATCACAAGTGCTAATCAGAGATGTGCGTCTAATCAGAGGCTCGGCAGCTGAAGGACGCACACACGGAGTGGTGCCAAGGGGGGATAGACAGGGCAAAAAAAGTCCTTAAAATCAGCAAGCAGAGTGTGGATCAGTGATTTGTGTCACAGATCAGCGCTCGGCGGCTGTAGGACGCACGCACAGAGATGGTGCAAAAAGGAGGGGGGAGAAAAAAAAGACAGGGGCAAAAAAAGTGGTAAAAACAGCGAGCACGGACGTGGATCAGTGATTTGTGTCACAGATCAGCGCTAAGCGACTGCAGGATAAACGAAAAAGAAAAAACTGCCAAAAGTTGAGCGATCAAGTACTGATCAGGGCTCCGCGGCAGAAGGGTGGGAAGGAGGGAGGAGAGGAGAAAAGGGGGAAAAGGTGGGGAAAAGGGAGAGAGGAGGATTGGGTGGATTAGGAACGATCAGGAACGGATCGGGAACTCTTCATTGTTTGAGCAGCAGTAATAACAGTGATGGCATAGGCTTTTGTGGCACCACAAGGCCCAGCAGGCGCACAAAACGACAGTGAGTACCCTGTACAAATCCACATCTAGAATGAGGAAGTACAGGGCGGTCAACGTGGGTCAGATCACATGTGTGCGGTCTGATGGGGTGACCGACGTCCATATTTTTATATGGAAACAAGGTGGTGCGGGTGAAGGCCAATCTAGCCAAGGGTGTGCGAAAACGGGGCGATCCACACAAACCCTCAGCTATTTAATAACACGATGCAGAAAAGCCTCTGACCATATTAATTGGGATGGACTATATACGGTGCTATCTAACATGGCTTTATTACAACCCTTCTTCTATTATTTACTCAACTTATATTCCGAATCCCCTCCAATGGCGCAGGTCTGCACCCCAGGCTTCTTGTCAAAGCTATTCCCTTTGGAAGACAAGCAGCTTTCTTTGGGGATGAGATGATTATTTTCCTAGCTAACCCTACATCTGCCAGTAGATATCAGCCATCTCAAGGACTTTGCCTCATAGTTGGCTTTTATTACAATGAATAAGTGTGCAGGTAAGTTGATAAGTGTGAACTACTCCCAATAACCGAGAGAGAAAACTGTCCTCCAAAATCCTCCTCTAGGGGGCGCAGCCCTTGTTCCGTCATTCATAACCTAACCGGGCAGGTAGAATTGGACGATGGCCATCATCCTTCTATTCTCTCCATTACCTTCCCCTACTAAAGAAAATTATTGCTCCACTAAAATCCTGGCAAGACCTTCTGCCGTCATTTATGGGAAGAGCCCTCCTTATGATAAGCATGGCTGAGGTGATGGACCCTTCTGATGCTGCTCACGGACATTAATCCCCTCTATAAAGCCTGCACTCATGGCTTCTCGGGATGATGGGGTGTGCAGCAGTTACAGTCTGGCCGGGTATACACAGTATATACTGCCCATATGTCAAAGTCAAGGCCCGCGGGCCAGATCCGGCCGCAAATTGATTATCTATGGCCCCCTGGATGATATTTGATTACTATTAGAACCGGCCTGCAGGCCACAGCCGCCCGCTGGCGTTTTGCACCAACACTACATTTCCCACAATGCACCGGTAGCCCGCGAAGTCACTGCAGCGCGCACAAGCGGCTTCATTATTCATCAGTAGTCAGAGCAGAGAACAACTTTCTGATACCCCCCTCCTCAAAAATGGCTAAACGTAAGGTGGACGCTGAGAACAGGGGGTTTCAGGCCAGGTGGGAGGCAGAGGACATGTTTACGGGGGTAAAAGGCGAAGCTGTATGTCTTCTGTGTGAAGAAAATGTGGCTGTAATGAAAGAATTAATGTAAGAAGGCATTATCAGACGTCTAAGAAACACACAAAGACAAGAATATGGAATATGAAGAAAAGCCACAGAAGGTGAAGAATTAAAGCGAGGCCTTAAGTCCAGACAGGCTATGTTCACACATGCTAAATCACAAAGCGAGGCTGCTGTCAAGGCTAGCTTTATTGTGCCAAAAGAGGTCGCAAAATCAGCCCGGCCCTTTACAGGAGAGTTTATCAAAAACTGTATGCTTGACGTTTGTGACGCAGTGTGCCCAGACAAAAGACAACTATTCACAACCATGAGCCTGAGCAGAAACACTGCTGCTGAGCGCGTAGACCAGCTTTCCACCGCTGCTGAGCGCGTAGACCAGCTTTCCACTGCTGCTGAGCGCGTAGACCAGCTTTCCACCGCTGCTGAGCGCGTAGACCAGCTTTCCACCGCTGCTGAGCACGTAGACCAGCTTTCCACCGCTGCTGAGCGCGTAGACCAGCTTTCCACTGCTGCTGAGCGCGTAGACCAGCTTTCCACCGCTGCTGAGCGCGTAGACCAGCTTTCCACCGCTGCTGAGCGCGTAGACCATCTTTCCACCGCTGCTGAGCGCGTAGACCAGCTTTCCACCGCTTCTGAGCGCGTAGACCAGCTTTCCACCGCTGCTGAGCGCGTAGACCAGCTTTCCACCGCTGCTGAGCGCGTAGACCAGCTTTCCACCGCTTCTGAGCGCGTAGACCAGCTTTCCACCGCTGCTGAGCGCGTAGACCAGCTTTCCACTGCTGCTGAGCGCGTAGACCAGCTTTCCACCGCTGCTGAGCGCGTAGACCAGCTTTCCACCGCTGCTGAGCGCGTAGACCAGCTTTCCACCGCTGCTGAGCGCGTAGACCAGCTTTCCACCGCTTCTGAGCGCGTAGACCAGCTTTCCACCGCTGCTGAGCGCGTAGACCAGCTTTCCACCGCTGCTGAGCGCGTAGACCAGCTTTCCACCTCTGCTAAGCGCGTAGACCAGCTTTCCACCTCTGCTGAGCACGTAGACCAGCTTTCCACTGCTGCTGAGCGCGTAGACCAGCTTTCCACCGCTGCTGAGCGCGTAGACCAGCTTTCCACCGCTGCTGAGCGCGTAGACCAGCTTTCCACCGCTGCTGAGCGCGTAGACCAGCTTTCCACCGCTGCTGAGCGCGTAGACCAGCTTTCCACCGCTGCTGAGCGCGTAGACAAGCTTTCCACCGCTGCTGAGCGCGTAGACCAGCTTTCCACCGCTGCTGAGCGCGTAGACCAGCTTTCCACCGCTGCTGAGCGCGTAGACCATCTTTCCACCGCTGCTGAGCGCGTAGACCAGCTTTCCACCGCTTCTGAGCGCGTAGACCAGCTTTCCACCGCTGCTGAGCGCGTAGACCAGCTTTCCACCGCTGCTGAGCGCGTAGACCAGCTTTCCACCGCTTCTGAGCGCGTAGACCAGCTTTCCACCGCTGCTGAGCGCGTAGACCAGCTTTCCACTGCTGCTGAGCGCGTAGACCAGCTTTCCACCGCTGCTGAGCGCGTAGACCAGCTTTCCACCGCTGCTGAGCGCGTAGACCAGCTTTCCACCGCTGCTGAGCGCGTAGACCAGCTTTCCACCGCTTCTGAGCGCGTAGACCAGCTTTCCACCGCTGCTGAGCGCGTAGACCAGCTTTCCACCGCTGCTGAGCGCGTAGACCAGCTTTCCACCTCTGCTAAGCGCGTAGACCAGCTTTCCACCTCTGCTGAGCACGTAGACCAGCTTTCCACTGCTGCTGAGCGCGTAGACCAGCTTTCCACCGCTGCTGAGCGCGTAGACCAGCTTTCCACCGCTGCTGAGCGCGTAGACCAGCTTTCCACCGCTGCTGAGCGCGTAGACCAGCTTTCCACCGCTGCTGAGCGCGTAGACCAGCTTTCCACCGCTGCTGAGCGCGTAGACAAGCTTTCCACCGCTGCTGAGCGCGTAGACCAGCTTTCCACCGCTGCTGAGCGCGTAGATCAGCTTTCCACCGCTGCTGAGCGCGTAGACCAGCTTTCCACCGCTGCTGAGCGCGTAGATCAGCTTTCCACCGCTGCTGATCGCGTAGACCAGCTTTCCACCGCTGCTGAGCGCGTAGACCATCTTTCCACCGCTGATGAGCGCGTAGACCATCTTTCCACTGCTGATGAGCGTGTAGACCAGCTTTCCACCGCTGCTGAGCGGGTAGACCAGCTTTCCACCGCTGCTGAGCGCGTAGACCAGCTTTCCACCAGCATAAAAGAACAGCTTGTGAGGAAGGGAGAAGATCTCATGGCATATCCTCTTGCTGTGGATGAGAGCACGGACACATCAGACATCGCCCAGCTGACAATTTTTGTCCGTGGAGTAGACTCCAGCCTGAGCAGAACAGAAGAGTTTGTGACATTACGTCCTATGCATGGCACAACTACAGGACAAGATCTGTATGAAGAGGGATCCAGATGTGTAAATGAGATGGGGCTGCCTTGGGAAAAACTCGTGGGATTAACCACAGATGGAGCACCGCAATGTGTGGGCACAGGAGTGGATTGGTGGCGAGGATGCGGAAGAGGATGCGGGAGAGGATGCGGGAGAGGATGCGGGAGGAGAACGTCACAGAGGAGCTAACAGCGGATCACTGCATCATACACCGGGAGTCGTTGTGTGGAAAGCCTTGAAAATGGAGCATGTAATGAGCACCATAACGCCAGCAGTTCACTTCATCAGAGCCAAAGGGTTAAATCACCGCCAGTTCAAGGCATTTCTGGGGGAGTTAGATCCAGAGTATGGTGACTTACCGGATCACACAGAGGTGCGATGGCTGAGCTGGGGAAAGGTGCTTCAGAGATCTGTCTGTTCATGGAAAGCAAGGGGAAAGACACAACAGAGCTCCGAGATGAAGCTTTCCTGTGTGAAATGGCATTTCTCTGCGACATCACGAGCCGTGTGAATGTGATGAATCTGCAGGGACGGGGACGTGTCATCTCTGATATGTACAGTACCGTGAAGGCCTTTAACACCAAGCTGAGTCTGTGGGAGACGCAGATGCGAAAGAAAACTTAAGCCACTTCTCCAGCTGCCAGACATGAAAGAGAAGCTCTCTACCGCTGTGTTCCCGTGTGCAGTTTGCCGATAAAATAAACATACTTGCCGCCGACTTCCGACGCCGATTTGCTGACTTTGAAGCCCAAAAAAGCAGGTTTGATCTACTCAGCAATCCTTTTGCAGTTGATGTAGAAAGCGCACCACCAAATCTACAAAAGGGGTTGATTGAGCTCCAGTGCAATGACACACTGAAGGAAAAATATGAGAGCGTGGGTGCTGCCGAGTTTTCACGTTCCATCGCCCCAGTTGCGCATCCAAACCGCTCGGACGCTCTCTATGTTTGGCAGCAGATACCTGTGTGAACAAAACATCACAGAGGAGTCGTCTCACTGATAATCCCCTTCACTCAATCCGGAGGATTTCCTCAGCTCAGAGCCTAAAGGTACTGCCACACTTAGCGATCTTGTTAGCGATCACGATAACGACGCAAGCTAACGAGATCGTTGGTGTGATCGCTTTTAGGTCGCTAGTAGCTGCCAAACAGGAGATCTCATAAACGACTCATCAGCGGTCAGCGATCTCTTTAACGACTTTGGCGGTCGTTAGGATCTGTCATTAGCATGTACTGAGCGCTTCTGATTCATAGGAATTTCCAGCATCGCTCCTGCTCTCTGCGTCCTGCTCTCTGCTTTGTAACTTCTGCGATCCTCTCTGTGACGCAAAAGAGAACTTACAGATATTGCGATCCACTCCGTGACGCTACACCCCTAGTCCCGCCTGCGCCGCTGTCATATGTGTCACAAACGAGGTCGCTCGTCGTTCGCAAAAGGTGCCAAACACAGCGATATACAGTCATGGCCAAAAGTTTTGAGAATGACACAAATATTAATTTTTACAAAGTCTAC
The DNA here is from genome assembly GCA_033576555.1 of Oophaga sylvatica. NCBI lineage: Eukaryota > Metazoa > Chordata > Amphibia > Anura > Dendrobatidae > Oophaga > Oophaga sylvatica. Next base: position 24,249 of record JARQOD010007954.1, read on the forward strand.
TGCTTCACTTTTCTAATGGCAATTTGCATATACTCCAGAATGTTATAAAGAGTGATCAGCTTAACAGCAATTACTTGCAAAGTCAATATTTGGCTAGAAATGAACTTTATCCCCAAAACACATTTCAACATCATTGCAGCCCTGCCTTAAAAGGACCAGCTAACCTCTTTTCAGTGATTGCTCCATTAACACAGGTGTGGGTGTTGATGAGGACATGGCTGGAGATCAATCTGTCATGATTAAGTAAGAATGACACCACTGGACACTTTAAAAGGAGGCTGGTGCTTGGCATCATTGTTTCTCTTCTGTTAACCATGGTTATCTCTAAAGAAACACGTGCAGTCATCATTTCAATGCACAAAAATGGCCTAACAGGGCAGAGTATCGCAGCTAGAAAGATTGCACCTCAGTCAACAATCTATCGCATCATCAAGAACTTCAAGGAGAGAGGTGCCATTGTTGCCAAAAAGGCTCCAGGGCGCCTGTTCTTTTCTTGTTTATGCCTCTGACACGATTGTGGTAACGGGTTACTTTATTGTGTGCACGTTCTCTCAGCCACATTACATGAATGCTTCCTGTCTCATGCTCTTACCAACCAGTCCCTCCTCTCTATCCTCTGAATACATCCAGGTAGTGAGACCCCTAGAGGCGGCTCAGCATATAACATATTGCTACATCCTTTGTCTTTTAACTGAAGAAATAACTAAGCTAATATAACTAACATACATGTGAACATTTCAATATTCAAGATATTGGTGACATAAACATAACTGGCAAGCATCATGCTATTAAGATACTTTAAAATACTTGGTTGTATATATAGTCCTTGAGGTGTGCTGGCTTTGTGATCATTCTGCCCGATCTAGTAACATACGATGTGTTACTGCCACTATTCGGTGGTTCTCTTGATTCGGGCGTTACCGCATCTGGTATTGCCTGTCTCTGACCGGAATCTCCACTCTGAACCTGGGCCATCCCTGTAGCCTCTCTGCTTAGACTTGCTGTTTCCTCATCTTGGATATGAGGATACTGTTCATATGACCATGTATCAGATCCTTCTTGCGTTTTCCTCAGATGTCTCCGATTTCTCCTTAGTTTTCTTCCCTCCTCTGTCACAATCTCGTAGGATCTAGGTCCTAGTTTCTGGAGCACCTTTGCTTTTCTCCATTGTTTGTCATATTTGCTCGGCTGCATCCTGATGTTGTCATTTTGTCTCAGTTCTGGTAGATCTTTTGCCGACTGATTATAATAGAACACTTGTCTATCCTGATTTTTCTTTAGTTTTGACCTCATTCCCCTCACCAGATTTGGCTTCAGAAGACGACTAGCTGTTGGTATGAGTGTCCTTGTCCGTTTACTCAGAAGCCTCTGTGCTGGGCTGCTGTCTAGACCTTGGGAAGGTGTGTTTCTGTGGTCCAGTATAGATATACATCTGTCCCTGCCTGTTTCGCTCTCTTAATCAACTTCTTTGCTGTTTTCACCGCTGATTCCGCTTTGCCATTGCTTTGAGGATATCCAGGAGATGATGTATTGTGTTCAAATTCCCATAACTTGCTGAACTCCTTGAACTCTTCTGACCTAAATTGAGCGGCATTATCAGTAAAAACAATCTCTGGAATCCCATATCTGGCAAAATGAGCCTTGAGTTTTTTAATAACTGTTCTTGCTCTTGTATCCTTCAAATAGTCCACTTCCCAAAAGTTAGAAAAATAGTCCACAGTTACCAGGTATTCTCTTTCCTCCAATGTGAACAAATCTATTCCTATTTTTGACCATGGTCTATTTGGAACGGCATGCGGTTGCAATGGCTCTTTCGGTTGTTTATCCCCGCCGGACGCACATATCTCACATTGTGCTATGTAACTTTTTATGTGATCATTCATACCCGGCCAATAAACTGATTCTCTTGCTCGCCGCAAACATCCTTCAATGCCCAAGTGGGACGAGTGTAATTTCTGTAGTATGTCTCTTCTCAGAGTCTCCGGTATCACTGCCCTTTCTCCCTTTATGATGATTCCTTGGTGTACTGACAGTTCATCTCGTATATGGAAGAATGGAGCAACTTCCTTTGGAGCATGCTGCTTATATTTTGGCCAGCCCTGCAGGATCACAGTTTTTAATATCTGTAGTGTTTTATCTTTTTCTGTGAAGGTCTGTATTTGTTCCAGTTTATCTTTAGATACTGCAAGATAATCACACATATTGATGTTGTCCATTTCTTGTCCTTTATCCTCTGAGTTGGGTAAGTATGCTCTGCTTAGAGTATCTGCAATCAACAAGTCTTTTCCTGGACAATATCCAATTTCATAATCATATTTTTGAAGTCGCAGAAGCATGCGCTGCAGTCTCTTTGGTGCATTTAGTAGTGGTTTTTTTGTAATGCTCTCCAACGGTTTGTGATCTGACTGTACTGTTACCTGTCGACCGTATGTGTACTGATGAAACCTTTCCATTCCAAACACCACAGCTAGTAACTCCTTTTCTATTTGGGCATATCCCTGCTCTGTCGGTGTTAGCGCTTTGCTTGCAAATGTGATTGGTTGCCGCTCTTGCATTAATGTGGCACCTAGGCCTTTTTCTGACGCATCACATTGGACTACCACCTCTAACTGTGGATCAAAATATTTTAAGGTTGCTGTGTCTGCAATGGCTGTCTTTACTGATTGGAAAGCCGTCTCCTGTGCTTCTGTCCATTCCCACAACACATCTTTGTGAGTTAGCTGTCTCATTGGCTCACTGTCATGTGTGCATTGCCACGAAGATCGTCGCGGTTGCACATTTTGACTTCTCACAGCTGAGTTGCTGTTTCTTTGTGTTTGGCAGCTAGGGAGTTAATTCTGTCTGTGCTCGGTGCTGGGACTGGGTGCAGTTTCTCCAGCTGCAATTGATTATTTGTTGATTGGTTTCCTTTAAATTCCTGGTTGTCTGCTTGGGGAGTTGCCAGTGAAACCTTCATGCAGACCACAGATAGGAATGAATCTGTATAGACTTTAGTTGTGAGCTCCTTAGTTGTTCTAAGCTCAACTTGGTTAGAGTTTATTTCCCAGACCATTTATGTTCCTTTGGTGTTTGAGTGTGTATGCAAGCGAGTGTTATCCTGTCTGTCTTATATGTCTAATCTGTGTATTTAGCTGAGATCAGCCCATATCCCTTTGGTGGTAGTCAGGATCCTTCTTAGGACTGATTACAGGGTTCAGGGTCTGATAGGAGACAGGGTTAGGTTGGAGACTTGGACCTCTGAACCATTATCAGTACCTCCAAGGTGAGGGATTAGTTAGGACCCCAGTTTAGGGTCAGGTTAGATCCCGGTCCACCTCTTTCCTGTTTCAGCTCATCAAGTCCTCAAGATTAACCCTGAGTTCAGCAGATATCGTGTCAGGTAAATCTATTCTATACTTACATGCTGATGTTGCTATACTAGTTGTTGTATAGAGTGTTGTTCCTGTATTAATAGTTTACTGACATTGTATACATATCATTAGACAGCGTGACATTTTCACTGGCCATAAAAATTATCTCCAGTTACCATGGATCCAGTAGCCCAGCTGGCTCTGCAGTTGCAGGGATTATCCATGGAGCTGACGGACATTAAGTCCAAAGTTTTGTCTCCCCTGGAGCAAACCAGAGTTGAACCTAAAGTAGCTCTCCCGGACAGGTTCACTGGTGGGCGAGACAAATTTTTCACCTTCCGGGAGGCATGTAAATTGTATTTTCGGCTTCGGCCTCGATCATCAGGGAGTGAGGAGCAGAGAGTGGGAATTGTTATCTCACTTCTGCAAGGGGACCCTCAATCCTGGGCATTTTCCCTTCCTCCGGGATCCCCGGCTCTACTGTCTGTAGATCAATTTTTTACTGCCCGGGGATTGGTATATGATGACCCAGATCGGGTCTCTCTTGCTGAGACAAAATTACGTAAGATACAGCAGGGAGATCGTCCGGCAGAGGAATTTGCTTCTGAGTTTCGTAGATGGGCCACAGATACTCAGTGGAATGACCAGCTCTTAGGAGCCAGTTTTGTCATGGGCTTTCTGATAAATTAAAAGACGTTTTGGCTCAGTATGAGTCTCCTCCTTCTCTGGAGGCTGCTATGGCCTTAGCTATCCGTACTGATAGACGGCTTCGGGAGAAGGGTGAGGTAACCCCACTCCCTGTTGTTACTCCACCTACCACTAAAGTCCCTTATGTTGAGGTTCCCCTTGTCTGTTCGGATGAGCCTATGCAGTTGGGAGGGACATCATTTCGTAGGAGGGGATTGGCGGTACGCCGCAGGACTAGAAGATGTTTTTTCTGCGGGAAAGAGGGACATTTTGTTGGAGAATGTCCATCCCGTGCCTTGTTGAGCCAAAAGTCGCCGGAAAACTGTTAATCCCAGGTTGTGTGGTGGACGACAACCTGGGAGTATGTATTTCATCCGCCAGTTCTTCTCAGTTCCTTGTACCAGTGGAGGTGGTAGTTGGTACGAGAGTGGAGAGATTGTCTGTTCTTCTTGATAGTGGTTCCGGGGCTAATCTGGTTGACGCTCAGTTTGCTCAGGCTCAAGGTATGCATCTGAGTGTATTGATCAAACCGATCCCTATATTCTCCATTGACGCCAGGCCTCTCGGCCAAGGTAGCTTTGTTCATGAGGTTCATAACATTGACCTTCGGGTAGGGGCAATACATAGGGAACAATTATCTTGTTATGTGTTGGAGGGTCTACCTACTCCCATTGTGTTGGGACTTCCTTGGTTGGTTAAACATAACCCTGTGATTAATTGGCAGTCCAGAGAAATAAGCCAATGGGGTGAGTTTTGCAAAAGCAACTGCATGAACACAGTCATCAGTGCGGTCGTGCCTAGTACATTGCCTCCTTTTTTGGAGGATTTTGGGATGTTTTCTCTGAGGAGGGGTGTCAGGAGTTGCCTCCTCATCGCGTGTATGACTGCTCTATTAATTTACTTCCTGATGCTAAGTTACCTAAAGCTAGGTTATATAACCTTTCTGGTCCTGAGAGGCAGGCTATGAAAGATTATATTTCGGAAAGTCTGGCCAAAGGGCATATTAGACCTTCATCTTCCCCAGTAGCCACGGGGTTCTTCTTTGTGAAGAAGAAAGATGGAGGCCTACGCCCTTGCTTGGATTTCCGCAAACTTAATCGGATTACTGTTCGAGATCCGTATCCACTCCCTCTTATTCCTGATCTCTTCAATCAAATTGTTGGCGCCAAATGGTTTTCTAAATTGGATCTCAGGGGGCCGTATAATCTGATTAGGATAAAAGAGGGGGATGAGTGGAAAACGGCGTTTAACACGCCGGAGGGACATTATGAGAACCTAGTCATGCCTTTTGGTCTGACTACTGCACCAGCAGTATTCCAACATTTTGTTAATGACATTTTTCGTCATCTGGTGGGGCTGTTTGTGGTTGTATATTTGGACGACATTTTAATTTACTCGCCAGATCTTGTGTCTCATCAGGAGCATGTGAGACAGGTGTTGCAGATCTTGCGAGACAATAAACTATACGCCAAACTGGAGAAGTGTGTATTTGCCGTACAGGAACTTCAGTTTTTGGGTTTTTTGGTGTCAGCCTCCGGTTTCCGTATGGACCCTGAAAAGGTGAGAGCAGTGCTTGAATGGGATCAGCCAGAGGATCTTAAGGCTCTGCAGCGTTTTTTGGGGTTTGCTAACTACTACCGGAAATTTATTTGTAATTTCTCATCTGTCGTCAAACCTCTCACTGACATGACAAGAAAAGGGACGGATTTTTCTAAATGGTCGGACAAAGCTTGCCAAGCCTTTTCCTCTTTGAAGAAATGTTTTGCTTCGGCACCCGTTCTCATCCAACCAGATGCATCTCAGCCGTTCATTGTGGAGGTGGATGCGTCTGACGTAGGGGTGGGTGCTATATTGTCCCAGGGTCCGTCCCCTGGTAAATGGCATCCGTGTGCTTTCTTTTCTAAGAAATTGTCGTCCGCCGAAAGGAATTATGATATCGGCAATAGGGAACTTTTGGCTATTAAATTGGCTTTTGAAGAATGGCGTCACTTTTTGGAGGGGGCAGTCCACCCGGTTACCGTTATTACTGATCACAAGAACCTGTTGTATTTGGAATCCGCTAAGCGTCTGAATTCCAGACAAGCTCGATGGTCGTTGTTTTTTACCAGGTTTAATTTTGTCGTCACTTATCGCCCGGGGTCTAAGAATGTAAAGGCTGATGCCTTGTCTCGCAGTTTCCCAGGGGCCGGGAAAACGGATGACCCGAGTCCTATCCTTCAGGAGGGGGTGGTAGTGTCGGCTGTATTTTCTGAGCTTGAGGAGGAGGTGTTAGAGGCTCAGGGGGACGCCACTGCAGGACCTCCAGGGAGACTGTTTGTCCCAAATCTGTTGAGACAAAAGGTTATTGAGGCACATCATAATTCTGCTCTAGCAGGACATCCAGGGAGTAAGGCTACTTTAGATCTCCTTTCTCGCCGGTTTTGGTGGCCTAATGCTAATAAAGATGTTTAACTTTTGTCGCGTCATGTGGGGTGTGTGCTCGCTCTAAAACCCCTCATACCCGTCCGTCTGGGACCCTTTTACCCTTGAAACTTCCGGAGCGTCCATGGACTCATTTATCTATGGACTTCATTACGGACTTCCTCCGTCGTCAGGGAATACTGTCATACTGGTGGTTGTTGACAGGTTCAGTAAGATGGCACATTTCATTGCTCTTCCTGCCCTCCCTAATGCTAAAACTCTGGAGCAGGTGTTCATTAGGGAGATCGTTAGACTTCATGGGTTGCCTTCTGATGTGGTGTCAGATAGGGGGTCTCAGTTTGTGTCCAAATTTTGGAGGGCATTTTGTTTACGTCGGGGGATGCAATTGTCATTTTCCTCGGCTTTTCATCCGCAGACCAATGGTCAGACAGAGCGTCTGAATCAGAGCTTAGAGACATATCTCCGGTGTTTTGTCTCAGAGAACCAAGAGGACTGGTCTTCTTTCTTGCCTCTGGCAGAGTTCGCTCTTAACAACAGGCGGAGCGAGTCCACTGGTAAGTCCCCGTTTTTTGGGGCATATGGTTTCCATCCCCAGTTTTGTACTTTCAATGGGGGGGGCCCTTCTGGGGTTCCTGAGGAGGAGCGTTTCTCGTCGTCACTTGCTTCAGTGTGGAGAGGTGTATTGAATAATCTGAGTGCGATGGGGAACCGTTATAAACGTATGGCTGACAGGAGGAGAGTTTCTGGTCCAGATCTGAATGTGAACGATCTGGTATGGTTGTCTACCAGGAATATAAAACTTAAAGTGCCCTCCTGGAAACTGGGTCCCAGATTCATCGGGCCGTACAGGATCAGTTCCATAATTAATCCTGTGGCATTTCGTCTGGACCTCCCTCCTACGTTTAAAATTCATAATGTGTTCCACAAGTCATTACTTAAAAGGTATGTGGCACCAGTCATACCATCACCTCTACCTCCTCCTCCTGTGTTGGTCAATGGTAACTTGGAATTTCAAGTATCAAAGATCATTGACTCACGTCTGAATCGCCGGTCCCTTCAGTACTTGGTGCATTGGAAGGGGTATGGTCCAGAGGAGAGGACGTGGGTCCCTGCGTCTGATGTTAACGCAGATCGTTTGGTTCGGACCTTCCACAGAACTCACCCGGGCAGGCCTGGCCCTGAGGGTCCGGAGGCCCCTCGTAGAAGGGGGGGTACTGTCATGTGTGCATTGCCACGAAGATCGTCGCGGTTGCACATTTTGACTTCTCACAGCTGAGCTGCTGTTTCTTTGTGTTTGGCAGCTAGGGAGTTAATTCTGTCTGTGCTCGGTGCTGGGACTGGGTGCAGTTTCTCCCGGCTGCAATTGATTATTTGTTGATTGGTTTCCTTTAAATTTCTGGTTGTCTGCTTGGGGAGTTGCCAGTGAAACCTTCATGCAGACCACAGATAGGAATGAATCTGTATAGACTTTAGTTGTGAGCTCCTTAGTTGTTCTAAGCTCAACTTGGTTAGAGTTTATTTCCCAGACCATTTATGTTCCTTTGGTGTTTGAGTGTGTATGCAAGCGAGTGTTATCCTGTCTGTCTTATATGTCTAATCTGTGTATTTAGCTGAGATCAGCCCATATCCCTTTGGTGGTAGTCAGGATCCTTCTTAGGACTGATTACAGGGTTCAGGGTCTGATAGGAGACAGGGTTAGGTTGGAGACTTGGACCTCTGAACCATTATCAGTACCTCCAAGGTGAGGGATTAGTTAGGACCCCAGTTTAGGGTCAGGTTAGATCCCGGTCCACCTCTTTCCTGTTTCAGCTCATCAAGTCCTCAAGATTAACTCTGAGTTCAGCAGATATCGTGTCAGGTAAATCTATTCTATACTTACATGCTGATGTTGCTATACTAGTTGTTGTATAGAGTGTTGTTCCTGTATTAATAGTTTACTGACATTGTATACATATCATTAGACAGCGTGACACTCACACATGTCTGATAGATTCTTGCAAAACTTGGACAGATAATTCACCATGCCAAAAAATCGTTGTACTCCACACACATCTTGTAACAAATGGAAGCGGAGGCAGAGGTGGTGAAGTTCACATTCGTTTTTATTTTTTAATGTGGAACCTCGAGACCGCGGTCCGGGGGGCTCCGAAGGGGGCGTAACTAGTGAGCCCCGGGTACCCGTAGTAAGGCCCCTCGAACAGGACCAGAATGGAATACCCGGAGGACACAGGTGCTACCTCCAGTTAGACCCCGGACACGTGGCAGCTGTCCCAGAGGGACCAAAAGGGTAACAAGTATTTACAGAGTCCGTGGAAAGTTCTTGACGGAGAAGGGTAAGGTCCTGGTCCAGAACGGATGGTAGAAGGCTGGCTTCAGTGACCTTGTCACGGTCCACGGGTACGGATGGCTGATGGCGGAACGGGATGACACTTGCGCCAGTAATAGCCGAGATTGTCCAGACTAGCCAGATACGGGTTAGCAATGATCTGAGGAGACAAACAGTATCAGCGAAGCACAGAGACTGCAGACGCAGCGCAGACAGATCAGGAACAGAACCGGATGTAGAATGATAGAACAGTTGCTCCGGCACTCCCCTAATGGTGGAGTGACCAGATATAGTACCTAGTGCGCAGCCATTGGATAATTAGCTATTTCAAAAGATGCACGCTGCCCCTTTAAGAGAGGCGGTGGGCACGGCCTCGCGTCCTAAGCCGACTGTCTGGAGGCCTGCCAGCAGCGTGCCAGGAAGTGGAGAAGGACTCAGGACGCCGGAGAGCAGATGGGACAGGAGACCCCAGCCCACGCACAGACCGCCGCAGAGGGACAGCCCAAGGAACAGGTGAGTGAGCAGAACGGAGTGCAGAGGCAGCGCTGGGACCGGGTGTAACAGTATCCCCCTCTTTACTCCCCCTCTTTTTCAAAGCCTGTGTGAAATCTTTTAAGAAGAAGAGGGGCCTGGATGTTCTCTTTAGGCTCCCAAGACCTCTCCTCAGGACCAAAACCCCTCCAGTCCACCAGGTAATAGATCCTACCTCTTACTCGCTTAGAGGCCAAGATATGTTTTACCTCAAAAACATCATCCTCAGAGACCGGATCAGGAGTGGTACCCGGGTCCTTAAAAAGGAGCTCAACACTACTGGTTTGAGGAGGGAAACATGAAAGGAGTTAGGTACTCTTAGAGAATTAGGCAATTTCAGTTTATAAGAGACCGGGTTGATCTGTCTCAAAACTTCAAAGGGACCAATGAAACGAGGACCCAATTTGTACGATGGTAACTTCAGACGGATGTACTTGGAGGAGAGCCATACCTTGTCTCCTGGACGAAAGATGGGAGCCTCCAAACGTCTTTTGTCTGCATGCGTTTTCATACGTAGAGAAGCTTTCTCCAAAGCCGACCTGGTCTCTCTCCAAATGTCCTAAAAATTCTTTGACAAGGTATCGACTGCCGGAACATCCGACAATCCCGAAACAGGAAGAGGAATTCCGGGTTGCAGTCCAAACACAATCTGAAAGGGAGACTTTCCAGAAGATTCACTTACTTGATTGTTGTAGGAGAATTCCGCCCAGGGCAGTAATTCTACCCAGTCATTATGATAGAGAAAACCCAGGGAGTGGAGGGAAGTGACTCAATGGCAAAAAGGTAAAAAAGAGAGTCAGAAACAAAAACAACTAATAATTCGTCAGGACGAAGGAATTCAATTTCCGAAACGCGCGTCGGGGCGCGTTCTACAGGTACATCCAGGCTGTGCAGGCTCCCAGGTAGTCATTTTGGCCATCGGTTCATTATTATTTTTTCTGTGTGGTTGTTCATTAATATTTCCTTGCACGTCACTGGTCTTTTCACTAGTCGCCATATTCATGTTATATTTGATGTTTTGATATGGTATAAGTGCACTGTTATACTTTTATATTTGGGTCACATTTTTGTTCAGTGGTTTATGGTATTACATTTTTTTGATTGCACCATTTGGGTTGCACTACATAAATATATATATTTTTCATTAATCACTTGCATCATATATATACATATTGTTTAGTTTGATCTATTTTATTCACATATATATATATATATATACCTTTTTATATTTTTTATATATTAATTTTTATATATATTTACTTGTACACACTCTCACCGTTATCACTTATATGGTCTTCTATTCTATTTTATTTTTCCTGGTCTTATTTATATGAGCCTCCATTCTATATAGCTGATGTTAACCATGGTGGTGCTATATCAATAGCCTCCACCCTATATAGCTGATTATTACCATTTATGGTGCTATATTAATATCCTGCTATTGTAAGAGTTATTGCTCAGATATCAGCCTGATTATAATTCTGTACCTTTTTTAAATATATTGTACATGGTTTTTTATTATAATGCCATTTGTTTAATAAAGGCAATTTTTATTAGTTGTTTTTGTTTCTGACTCTCTTTTTTACCTCTTTGCCATTGAGTCACTTCCTCCACTCCCTGGGTTTTCTCTATCCTTTCCGGATGGTCTGCCATCCACTTTCCAGGTGATATATACCACATCTCTTTAATAAATATATTTTTATTTAAGTGATTATTCATTGTATAAATTTTTGTGGTTTGAGTATTATTTATATCTCCTGTGTTTTGTTGATTTCCAGTCATTATGATGAGCGTTGACGAAGTGACGCAGGTATCCAGCCAGGATTTGATTGATCCTCTCCACTTGCCCATTAGACTGGGGATGATATGCAGAAGAAAAATCTAGTTCAATTTTTACCATTTTACAGAGTCCTCTCCAGAACTTAGAGGTGAACTGGACGCCCCTGTCGGACACGATGTGGAGAGGAAATCCATGTAGACGACAGATGTGCTGGATGAAGTGAGCGGCCAGTTCTGGAGCAGACGGGAGGCCAGATAGCGGAACGAAGTGGGCCATTTTAGAGAAGCGGTCCACCACAACCCATACCACTGAGCAGCCAGAAGAGATGGGAAGATCCGTGATGAAATCCATCGCGATGTGCTGCCAGGGAGCGGACGGAATCGGAAGAGGCAGAAGCCTGCCGGCTGGTAGATGTTTAACAGTTTTGTTACGAGCACATGAAGGACATGCTGCGACGAACTCCTGGATATCCTTGACCATGGTAGGCCACCAGTAATACCGGGAGATGAGTTGCTGCGTCTTTTTCTGACCAGCATGGCCAGCCAACTTAGAAGAATGACCCCAGTGCAGAACACGAGTACGGTCAGAAGCAGACACGAAAGTCTTCCCAGGAGGAAGCCGGGCCAGATCAGTGGAGGCAACAGAGACTAACCTAGAAGGTTCAATAATGTGCTGAGGTTCCTCCTCCAGTTCAGGAGGCAAGAAGGCCCTAGAGAGTGCGTCTGCCTTGATGTTCTTGTCAGCTGGACGGAAATGAAGTACAAAATTGAAACGGGCAAAAAATAATGCCCAACGGGCCTGACGGGGATTCAGTCTTAAAGCAGATTGGAGATAGGCAAGGTTTTTATGATCGGTGAATATGATTACTGGTGATGAGCTCCTTCAAGAAGATGTCTCCATTCCTCCAGAGCCAATTTGATGGTCAACAGTTCGCGATCACCGACAGAGTAGTTCCTTTCTGCAGGAGAAAAAACCTTGGAAAAAAACCACACGAGATCATCCGCCCGGTAGACGACTTCTGGGTCAGAACTGCTCCTGCACCTATGGAAGAAGCGTCAACTTCAAGAAAAAATTGCTCACTTGAATTAGGACGATGGAGAACGGGTGCGGAAGCGAAGGCTTTTTTTGAGAGAAACAAAGGCCTCTTCTGCCTCGGAGGACCATTCCTTAGAGTTTGCACCTTTCCGGGTTAAGGCTGTGATTGGAGCCACTCGGGTGGAAAAGTGTGGAATGAATTGCCGGTAGTAATTGGCGAATCCGAGGAAAACCTTTGTTTTTGTGATGGGTTTGAGATAGTTCGAGAGAGGCTTCTCTGGTGGTTTACAAGCGGGGTGGGCTGTTAGTGAAGATTTGAGGACTGGGGTCAGGTGTTTCTGACGGTCTTAATTTTGGGGGCACCTTCCTCAGGGTTGCCGGGGATCAAATTTTCGGTCTGATCCTTCATTCCTGTTTCCCTTTTAGCTGCTGTGTGTGTCGCATCTCCTGCAACGATAAGACATTTTTTCTTTTTGTTTTTTTTGCTTATTTTTGCATTTTTTGTCCTGCATTTTGTGGGGGCCTTCAGGGTCCCCTCCGGGGGGTTTTTCCCTCCATTTAGTTTTAGCCATTTGTATGTACTTTTGCTTTTTCCCGTTTTTTCAGTGGCTGCGTTTTTTATTTTGTTACCCAGAGAACTATTTAGTGGTAGAGGTCGGTGATCTCAGGGGTTTTTTTGAAATAGGGTGTTGGTGCTTTTTAGGGGGTTTTTGGGGTTTCAGTAAGTACCCTTCCTGTTTTTCAAATTTTTTAGTTTGGGCCCCCCGTTTGCTCTACATTTTCTTTCGTGTCCTTTTCATCTTGTCTAACCCCCTTACATTTTGGGGGGCTTTTTATGTCTTTGGGGTTCGCCCCGGGGGAGATAGCTTTCCTATATCTACTTTAGGTGTAGTTAGTTTTCAGGGTGTGCGGGCGTCTGGACCCCAAGGGAACGCTCCATGCCTTTTGTGGTGGTTAGTCGGGGTTCTGCAATTTCATAGTTCCAAAGCCTTGGGGTATTGCCTTTTTTTTTTCTTGCACCCTCAGCTACCAAATCATAACAGTACACCGGCCTAACTGAAAATTTTTGTGG
>JARQOD010007955.1:0-37434 GCA_033576555.1 Oophaga sylvatica
CCTCTCTGGGAGAGAGAAGATCCTCTGGTATCTGACCTGCCTGCTTTTCTCTCAGCCTTCCGGAAGGTATTCGACGAACCTGGACGGAAGACCTCCTCTGCTTTCATCTCTGTTGCGTCTCCGTCAGGAGAGTCTCACCGTTGGTCAAATATGCCATACGGTTCCGTACTCTAGCCTCTGAGTTGGCTTGGGACAATAACGCCCTGATTTCGTCTTCTGGGAGGGTCTGTCCGGCCGTATTAAAGATGAACTTGCCGGTCGGGACATTCCAACCTCCCTTGATGATTTAATAAATCTTGCCAATCGAATTGATCTACGGTTCTAGGAACGTGCCAAAGAGGTCACCCGTGGAGAGAGGGTTTCCTCGTCGTGCACCCTCGTTTCAGAGACCTATAACCCCTTCCATTTCTCCCCAGAGCACACTGCTGAGCCTATGCAGGTCGACCAGACCAGATGGTCAAAGCCCGTCAGGACTCACGCCGTGCCGAGAGGAGTTGCTTCTACTGTGGCAGTAAGGAGCACTGGATCCGTACCTGTCCGGAGAGGTCGGGAAACGCCTGTGTCTAGGTTCGCTCGGGAGGGTCCACCTAGACCAGAATAAATCCTCTTCTTTCTCTGCTGCTGTCTGTCTCTATTCTCATCGGTAAGAACCGTACTTCGAACTGGCCCAACTTGATTCTGGAGCAGCTGGGAATCTTGTTTCACCGGCTCTAGTAGAGAAGTATCGCATTCCCACCCAAACCTCTGGTAGAACCAGTATCTGTTGCTGCTGTGGATGGGGTCTCCTACCTCGTCCCATCCAACTTATCCCCGAAGCCATAACCCTGCAGGTGGGAATGTTGCATTCTGAGAGCATCTCGTTTCATGTTTTACCTGGACTCTCTCAGCTTTCTTACTAGGTCTGCCTTGGCTCCAAAAACATGCACCCGTGCTCGACTGGCAGAATGGAGAGATTCTTCGCTGGGGACAGGACTGTCATAAAACGTGTCTGGTGCCTGTCCTCCCCGTCCGTTCTTCTCCTACACCTGCTAATCTACCTGGACTCCCGATTCCATATTGGTCATTCGCTGATGTCTTTAATAAAAAGGAAGCAGAGACATTACCCCCGCATAGACCATATGATTGCCCGACGACCTGCTACCCGGTACTACGCCTCCCCGTGGGCGTATTTACCCATTGTCCGCTGCAGAGACCAGGTCGATGTCAGAATATATCGAGGAGAATTTAGCGAAAGGATTCATCTGGAAATCTACCTCCCCCGCGGGAGCAGGTTTCTTTTTTGTAAAAAAGAAAGACGGATCTCTCTGTCCCTGTATTGACTACAGAGGCCTAAATTTGATCACGGTGAAGAATAAGTACCCTCTTCCGCTCATTCCGGAGTTGTTTGATCGTCTTAGAGGGCTAGAATCTTCACTAAACTGGATCTTCGTGGAGCATACAACCTGGTTCGTATCCGTCGAGGAGATGAATGGAAGACGGCATTCAACACCCGGGATGGCCACTACGAGTATCTGGTTATGCCCTTTGGTCTCTGTAATGCTCCAGCAGTCTTTCAGGAGTTGGTCAATGACATCTTCCGGGACCTCCTCTACTCCTGCGTTGTGGTGTACCTTGACGACATCTTGGTCTTCTCTCCGGATCTCCAGTCTCACCGGAGGGATGTTCGTCAGGTTCTGCTCAGGCTCAGGCAGAATCACCTCTTCGCCAAATATGAGAAGTGCCTCTTTGAGCAGACCTCGCTTCCGTTTCTGGGCTACATTATCTCTCAGACTGGCCTACGAATGGATCCGGAGAAACTGTCTGCCATCGAGAAGTGGCCCCGACCAGAGGGGTTGAAGGCCATTCAGCGGTTCCTGGGATTCGCTAACTATTACCGTCTCTTCATACCGCACTTCTCTTCCAGGACTGCTCCTATCTCAGCGCTTACCCGCAAGGATGCTAACCCCAAACAGTGGACAGCCGAAGCAGAGGAGGCCTTTCTTTCCTTGAAACAAGCCTTCTCTTCCGCTCCAGTGCTGCATCGCCCGGACGGCAACAGGCAGTTCTTCCTGGAAGTGGACGCTTCCTCTGCTGGAGCCGGAGCGGTACTTACTCAAAAATCTTCATCCGGGAAGATGGTTTCCTGTGGTTTCTTCTCCAAACTCTTCTCCTCCTCCGAGCGCAACTACTCCATAGGAGATCGAGAGTTATTGGCCATTAAGTTGGCATTGGAGGAGTGGCGTTACCTACTCGAGGGGGCTCTTCATCCGGTAATCATCTACACGGACCACAAAAATCTGTCTTACCTTCAGCATGCTCAGAGACTTAACCCTCGCCAAGCCCGGTGGTCCTTGTTTTTTGCCCGCTTTGATTTTCTTTTGCATTTTCGCCCGGCTGACAAAAACATCAAGGCGGATGCCTTGTCCCGGTCCTTCCTGGTGTCGGATCTCGAAGATGAGCCTAAACATATCATTGATCCCGCCAGAGTGATGCAAGTGGCTCCCGTGAGTCTAAATCGTCTCCCTCCTGGTAAGACGTTCGTATCAGAGACTGATCGGAAGAGAATTCTACATTGGGGTCATTCGTCTAAACTCGCTGGCCACGCTGGTCAGAAAAAGACCCTCCAACTCATTACCCGGCATTATTGGTGGCCTACCCTGCACAAAGACGTGATAGACTTTGTTTCTGCCTGTGTCTCCTGTGCCCGCAACAAAGTTCCGAGACCCTGCCTGCCGGCCGTCTTCTTCCGCTTCCTGTACCCGCTGCTCCTGGCAACATATAGCCATGGACTTCATTACGGATCTGCCCGTCTCTGCCGGTTGTACGGTCATTTGGGTGGTCGCTGACCGCTTTTCCAAGATGGCTCACTTCATTCCTCTGCCAGGTCTTCCGTCTGCACCCGAGTTGGCTAAAGACTTTATCCGCCACATCTTCCGTCTTCATGGTCTGCCTCGTCACATTGTGTCGGATCGTGGGGTACAGTTCACCTCACGTTTCTGGAGAGCTACTTGTAAGTTACTAGACGTCACTTTGGATTTCTCCTCCGCTTACCATCCACAGTCCAATGGACAAGTTGAGCGAATAAATCAGAATCTGACCAGCTATCTCCGACACTTCGTTAATGCTCATCATTCTGATTGGGTGGAGCTCCTGCCTTGGGCCGAATTCTCTTATAATAATCACGAGAGCGAATCGTCCACCAAGTCTCCGTTTTTTATAGTCTTCGGTCAGCACCCTCGGATTCCTGTCCCCATTTCCATCTCTGTGGACAATCCAGCTGCGGAATCTCTGGTTAGAGAATTCTCCTCCATCTGGGAGAGTACCGGTCCGCACTCATTCAGTCATCCGAGCGCATGAAAAGACATGCTGACAAGAAACGTCTGGATCCTCCTCAATTCCGTCCTGGGGACAAAGTCTGGCTTTCGTCCAAATATGTTCGGCTCAAAATTCCTTCCTACAAGTTAGGTCCTCGGTTTATCGGTCCTTTTGAGGTCATCAGGCAGATCAACCCAGTGTCCTATAAATTGAAACTCCCGGCCAATTTGCGAATTCCTAACTCTTTTCATGTGTCTCTCCTCAAACCTGTGGTACTTAACTCTTTTTTCAAGTCTACAGGTACACCTCCTGCTCCAGTGTCTGCTGATGATGAATTTGAGGTAGAGAACATTCTGGCCACAAAAAGGGTAGGAAGAAAGACTTATTTTTTGGTGGATTGGAAGGGGTTTGGTCCTGAGGAGAGAACCTGGGAGCCTCGGGAGAACATCCATGCCCCTCTCATCCTAGCTAAATTTCTTTCTGGCCTAAAGAAGGGGGGGCCTAGAGGGGGGGGTACTGTAGCGTCGGCGTCCCGGCTCTCTGCCAGGCAGGGACGCCGTTCCCCTTACCAGCGCTCTGCGTCCTCAGCGCCCCCAGCGTCCTCAGCGCCCCCAGCGTCCTCGGCGTCCTCCTTCCACCTTGTTGGTCCCGCGCGCTCCTTCCCTGCTGCTGGACTTAGGGCGCGCGCCCGCACACCTCCCCCGCTCTTAAAGGAGCCGCGCGCATTTTCCAAATTAGTCTCCGGCCAATGCCGGAGGACTCCACCCTATATTAAGGGCTTCCTCCTTAATGGAGGTGCCCGAGCAATGTTGTTGTTGCACTGTATAACTCTGCTTCAGCCCTCAGCTCCTGTTTCCAGTTGCCTGCCTGTTACCTGTCTGCTTGCTGTCTGCCATCTGACTGCAGCCCTCCCCGGAGGTTCGGACATCACCTGCAGTGATCCCCGGCTATTACAAGAGACTCTTGCCTGCTCACTTGGGAGCGATCATCTGCCATCCGACTGCAGCTCTATCCGAAGGTTCGGACTTCATCAGCAGTGATCACCGGCTACTCCAGAGACTCTTGCCTGCTCACTTGGGAGCGATCATCTGCCATCCGACTGCAGCTTTATCCGAAGGTTCGGACATCTCCAGCAGTGATCACCGGCTACTCCAGAGACTCCTGCCTGCTCGCTTGGGAGCGATCATCTGCCATCGGACTGCAGCCTACCAGGAGGCTCCAACATCTCAGGTCGTATAAGCCTGTATATTCAGACTGCCCTGGTCACTTGCTGTGACAACCTGCCTGCCCAGAGACTGCTCTAGTCACTTGCTGTGACAACCTGCTTGCCCAGAGTCTGCCCTGGTCACTTGCCGTGACAACCTGCCTACCCAGAGACTGCCCTGGTCACTTGCCGTGACAACCTGCCTACCCAGAGACTGCCCTGGTCACTTGCCGTGACAACCTGCCTACCCAGAGACTGTCCTTGTCACTTCCCGTGAATTCCTGTCCGTATTCCCCGGGCGCCACCTGCTCTCTTACAAGTATACTGTCTTGTATAATAAAGCTCAGTGGTTTCACCTACCAGACCCGTTACAGAAGGCGGCAATAATGGCCAACAATTCTCTATTGCCCACATCGTAGTTCCTCTCAGCCGAAGACAACTGCTGGGAGAAGAAGGCACAGGGATGCAAGACATTCTTCTCACCTGTTCTCTGAGAGAGTATAGCTCCAACGGCACAGTCTGAAGCATCCACCTCTATTATGAAGGCAAGCTCGGGGTTGGGATGTACTAAGATAGGTGCGGTGGTAAATTTATCCTTTAAACAGGAAAATGCTTCCTAAGCTTGCGGGGTCCAGGAGAACCTAGACTGTTTCCGGGTAAGTTGGGTGATAGGTGACACTACCTCAGAAAAATTCTTAATGAAACGTCTATAGAAGTTGGCAAACCCGATGAAATGCTGCACCTCCTTCACATTTCTAGGAATTGGCCAATCCTTGATGGCTTGGGTCTTGCTTCCATCCATACTAATCCCTTGCGTAGATAGTACATACCCCAGAAATTGAATTTCGGTCCTATGGAATTCACATTTTTCAAGTTTGATGTAGAGATGGTTTTGTCTTAGGCGTTCTAAGACCATTCTCACATGTCCATGATGTTCCTCTGTGGAGTTAGAAAAAATTAGAATATCATCCAGATAAATCACCACAAATGTATCTAGGAGATCCCTGAAGATATCATTCACGAAGTGTTGGAAAGTGGCTGGGGCGGTACTCAGACCAAAAGGCATAACTAGATATTCAAAGTGTCCATAGCGTGACCTGAAAGCAGTCTTCCATTCATCCCCAGGTCTAATACGGACCAAGTTATAGGCCCCACGGAGATCCAGTTTAGAGAAAATTTTGGCATGCCGCACTCTCTCCAACAACTCAGGGATTAAAGGCAATGGATAACGGTTTCTAATAGTAACCTTATTGAGTTCCCTATAGTCTATGCAGGGTCTCAGAGATCCATCTTTCTTCTTCACAAAGAGATGGGTGCACCTGCGGGAGATGAAGAGGGGCGTATGAAGCCCTTGGCTAAATTTTCGTCTATATAATCCTTTAAAGCTTTTAGCTCGGGCCCCGCTAGGGGGTAGATCTTACCAAAAGGTATCTCGGCTCCAGGCAATAATTCAATTGGACAATCATATGGACGGTGAGGAGGAAGCTGATCAGCGTTCTTCTTGTCACATAAATCCACATAGTCCTGGTATACAGCTGGTAGTTCAGGGCCTGACATGGTTCCTTTAGGAACAGAGCAAGCTGAAACTCCTTGACTCATCTGTTTCTCCGGAAAGTGTAATTCCTTGGTCTCCCAGTTAATCGTAGGATTCTGCGCCTGCAGCCATGGTAGCCCTAGAATAATGGGAAAGTGGGGAGAAGAGATAAGCAAAAAAGACATTTTCTTCTGATGATCTTTACCCATAAGGACCCTCAAAGGCTCTGTTTCTTGATCCACTGGTCCAGAAGTCAGTAGAGAGCCATCCACAGTCTCCATCTGTACTGGAGTAGCCTTCTTCACTGAACGTATCCCCTGTTTCAGAGCAAAGGAGATATCCATAAAATTTCCACTTGCTCCTGAGTCGATCATAGCAGAGCTAGACACCCAGACTGACTCAACCCAGAGTTTGATGGAAAGGAAGCAATGAGAATTGTTTCTTTTACAACTCAGCTGGGACACCGCTGAGGAAACTTGAAAAATTGCAGCGTTTATACCGTCATCGTCCCCAGAACTAACAGAGTTTAAGTCCGAGAAATCAAGATCTCTTGCAGCAGATCTCTCTGGAGCCTGAGGCTCGGACATGACAGAGCTCCTCTCGCAACACTCACAGTGAATGACTGCTGCAGTAGTCTTACGAGAACGGCTGGGGCAGTTTATAATGAAGTGCCCTGACTTACCACAGTAGAAACATAGATTTTCCTTTATACGATGTTCTTTGCGTGCATCACTAACCCGTCTTTGTAAAGAGTCCACCTGCATGGGTTCAGGTTCTGGTTCCCTTGTGACCCTACTCAAAGGTTCCTTAGCTGAGGAGGGAGGTAGTAAAAGGTTAGTGCGATTATTTTCGAACCATCTCTCTTGTCTGCGTTCAGTCAGACGAGCATCAATACGGATACAATAGTTAATAAAGTCACCTAACGCAGTGGGAGGGTCGGCACGAGCAAGTTCATCCTTAATCAGTGGAGACAACCCTTTCCGAAAAATAGATTTTTTAGCGGAAGTGTCCCAAGTGGTATCAAGAGCCCATCTCCTGAAATCCAGGGCATATTCGGCTACTGAACGCTTACCTTGGTGCAAAGTTAACATGGCTGCTTCAGCTGTTGCACCTCGATTGGGGTCATCAAACACCTGCCCCATGGCTGAAATAAAAGCATCAAGGTGATTCAAACAATCATCCTCAGTCTCAATCAGAGGGTTTGCCCACATCAAAGCCTTATTGGTAAGCAACATGATTATAGTAAGCACTTTGGATCGTTCAGTGGGAAATTGTGAAGCATGTGCAGAGAAAAATAAATTGCATTGATTAATAAATCCCCTGAATTTCTCACGTTCACCGCCAAAACGAAAAGGAGGTAATTTGGGGATCCCAGAACTCGGGGTTATGGCAGGAGCCTGGGCTCGTTCCTCTAGAGCCTCAATCCTGGCTCGCAATTCCTGGGTAGTCTGTCCAAACACTTGCAAATTATGATTAGTGAGGTCCTGTAGGCTTGCAAAACGGGTTTTTAAAGTCTGTACATCTGAAAGGATTGTATCAGTCACTCCGCAAAGTTCCTTTATGCGGGCCTCCATCTTCCAGATCTTTTAAGGCAGAAGTGCTGGAAGAGGAAAGGAAAAAAAAAAAAAAACAATAGTGTTTACCTGTGGTAACACTCCAGAGTAAAATTTTAAGGGAATGCGCTCACCTGGAATGGTTGTGAGAAGTCACAACCACTGTCATCACATAAGGTATTAAACGGACATCTGATATCCACAGTCACAGCAGACACGGCTTTCCCAGACCCAGCAGACACTAAACATTGGCTCCTTAATCTTGTCATGTATAGTGTACAGTTCCTATAGCGTCTTGTGCTTGGGTGCGAGGAAAACACAGGAGACATAGGTTGAAATGAAATGACTTGTATTACTTCATACAAGCATGCTGAAAAGTTCACACAGTTTGCAGGAACAGCGACAGGAGACACAGCAGGCCAGAGTAACTTCAAGCACTACAATAAATCTCCAAAGCAGGTTCAGGATCTCTTCTCTGTACCGTAATTCCTCTGCAAACATGGATTCACCAAACAGCAGGTTTCCAGAGTCCAAAAGTGTTCCAAGGTTCCTCAGTAGGGAATAGCTGGAGTACAAGTCCAAGGTTTCAGGAGTCAGGTCACAGACTGACTGAGGCTTGATTCAGGAGCACTGATTGTTCAGCTGAGGCTGCTTAAGAAGCAAGAGGGAAGAATCAGGGCGGGAACATGAAAACTGGAAACTCCATATTAACTGAGGGCAAGAGCTGCAGAAAGACAGAAAGCAAAATGGCCGACGGAAAACTGAGTTTCAAGGAACATGTCAACAGAGACAAAGAACCTTACAGTGAGTCTGCTTTGTGGCACGGTGGGGCCTCAATCCTTGCTCGTGCCTTCCAGTCTGGGCACGAGCGTTACATAAGATTAGGACTAGGATAGGGTCAGGCTTTGTGCTAGGATTAGGACTAGAGTAGTGTTAGTCTTATAGCTAGGATTAGGACTAGGGTATGGTAAGGCTTAGAGCTAGGATTCGGAGTAGGGTAGTGTCAGACTCAGATCTAGGATTAGGAGTAGGGTATGGTTAGGGATATTATTACTACTAGGGTAGGGTCAGGATTAGGGCTAGGATTATGGATAGGGCAGGGTTAGTCTTTTAACTAGAATTTGGACTAGGATATAGTAAGGCTTAGGGCTAAGATTAGAACTAGGGTTGGTTTAGGCTTAGGGTTAGGATTAGGACTAGAGTAATGCTTAGGGCTAGAACTAGGGCAGGGCAAGTCTTAGATCTAAGATTAGAACTAGGGTAGGGTAAGGTTTAGGGCTAGGTTTAGGAATAGGACTAGGGTAAGGATAGTCTTAGAGCTAGGTTTAGCAATAGGGCAGGGTTAATCTTATAGCTAGAATTAGAACTAGGGTATGGAAACGCTTATGGCTAGGATTGGGACTATGGTAGAGTCAGGCTAGGGGCAAGGATTAGGACTAGGATAAGGTTTAAGGCTGGGATTAGGACTAGGGCAGTGATGGCTAACCTTGACACTCCAGCTGTTGTAAAACTACAACTCCCAGCATGCCCTTGCAACCTGCAGCAGTTGAGTCAGCAGTTGAGACATGCTGGGAGTTGTAGTTCTCCAACAGCTGGAGAGCCAAGGTTAGCCATCACTGGACTAGGGTAAGGCTTAGTTTTAGGGCTAATATTAAGACTAGGGTAGGGTTAGGTTTAGGGCTAGGATTAGAACTTGAGTAGGGTTAGTTTTAGAGTTAGGATTAGGACTAGGGTAAGGTTAGGCTTAGAGCTAGGATTAGGACTAGGGTAGGGTTAGATTTTGGGCTAAGATTAGAACTATGGTAGGTTAAGGCTTATGGCTAGGAGTAGGACTAAGGTGAGGTCAGGTTTAGGCTAGGATTAGGGCTAGGGTAGGGTCAGGTTTAGAGCTAGGATTAGAACTAGAGTAGGGTTAATTTTAGAGCTTGGATTAGAATTATTGTAGTGTTAGTTTTATAGCTAGAATTAGTACTAGTATAGTGTTTTTTAGAGCCAAGAATAGGACTACGGTATGGTTGGGCTTAGGGCTAGGATTACGACTAGGGTGGGGTCAGGATTAAAGCTAGATTTAAGACTAGAGTAGGGTTAGTCTTAGAGCTAGAATTAGGACTAAGGTAGTGTTATGCTTAGGGCTAGGTTTAGGACCAGTGTGGGGTTAGGCTTAGGGATAGGATTAGGACTAAGGTAGGGTCAGGCTTAGTTCTAGGGTTAAGGTCAGGATAGGGTTAGGCTATTGCTTGTATTAGAACTAGGGTAAAGACAGGCCTAGGATTAGGATTAGAGTATGCTTAGTCTTAGAGCTAGGCTTAAGAATATGGTATGTTTATTCTTAGAGCTAGGATTAGGACTAGGGTATGGTAAGTGTAAAGGCTAGGAGTCATTTGAAACGGTTACAGTGGGAGAATAGTTGATGACTTCTGTGGACGACTGCACTTCAATGGGTGCCATGTTTTTTTTAGATTTTGGGCTAGAATTAGGACTTAGGTAGTTTAAGGCTTAAGGCTAGAATTAGGACGAAGATAGGGTCAGGCTTAGGGATGGGATTAGGACTAGATTAGGGTTACTCTTAGAGCTATGATTAGGACTAGGGTATGGTAACACTTTTGGCTAGGATTAGGACCTGGATAGGGTTAGACTCAGATTCAGGATTAGGACTAGAGTATGGTTAGTCTTAGAGCTAGCTTTAGGACTAGAGTATGGTTAGTCTTAGAGCTAGGATTAGGACTAAGGTAAAGCTTAGGGCTAGGATTACGACTAGGATAGTGTTAGAGTTAAGGCTAGAATTAGGACTAGGGTATGGTCACAGTTACGGTTTAGGACTAGGATTAGGGCTAGAGTAAGGTTAGTCTTAGAGCTAGCAATACACTGTGTGCAGAATTATTAGGCAAATGAGTATTTTGATTGCATCATCCTTTTTGTACATGTCCTACTCCAAGCTGTATAGGCTTGAAATCCAACTGCCAATTATGTAAATCAGGTTATTTGCATCTCTGTAATGAGGAGGGGTGTGGTCTAATGACATCAACACCCTATATAAGGTGTGCTTAATTATTAGGCAACTTCCTTTCCTTTGGCAAAATGGGTCAGAAGAGAGATTTGATGGACTCTGAAAAGTCAAAAATTGTGAGATGTCTTGCAGAGGGATGCAGCAGTCTTGAAACTGCCAAACTTTTGGAAGAGTGATCACCAAACAATCAAGCGTTTCATGGCAAATAGCCAACAGGGTCGCAAGAAGCGTGTTGATAAAAAAGGCGCAAAATAACTGTCCATGAATTGAGGAAAATCAAACGTGAAGCTGCCAAGATGCCATTTGCCACCAATTTTGCTAAATTTCAGAGCTGCAACGTTACTGGGGTATCAAAAAGCACAAGGTGTGCCATATCAGGGACATGGCCAAGGTAAGGAAGGCTGAAAAACTACCACCTTTGAACAAGAAACATAAGATAAAACGTCAAGACTGGGTCAAGAAATATGTTAAGACTGATTTTTCTAAGGTTTTATGGACTGATGAAATGAGAGTGACTCTTGATGGGCCCGAGGCTGGATCAGTAAAGGGCAGAGAGCTCCACTCCAACTCAGATGCCAGCAAGGTGGAGGTGGGGTACTGGTATGGGCTGGTATCATCAAAGATGAACTTTTGGGACCTTTTCGGGTTGAGGATGGAGTGAAGTTCAACTCCCAGACCTACTGCCAGTTTCTGGAAGGCACCTTCTTCAAGCAGTGGTACAGGAAGAAGTCAGTATCATTCAAGAAAAACATGATTTTCATGCAGGACAATGCTCCATAACATGCATCCAAATACTCCACAGCGAGGTCTAAAAGAAGAAAAAATAATGACATGGCCCCCTTGTTCACCTGATCTGAACCCCATAGAGAACCTGTGGTCCCTCATAAAATGTGAGATCTACAGGGAGGGAAAACAGTCCACCTCTCGGAACAGTGTCTGGGAGGCTGTGGTGGCTGCTGCACGCAATGTTGATCGTAAACAGATCAAGCAACTGACACAATCTATGGATGGAAGGCTTTTGAGTGTCATCGTAAAGAAAGGTGGCTAAGATAGCCAAATCTAAAAAAAAAAACACTCCAACTTCCAAAAATATTAAGCTTTGATATTTATGAGTCTTTTGGGTTAATTAAGAACATAGTTGTTGTTCAATAATAAAAAGAATCCTCTCAAATACAACTTGCCTAATAATTCTGCACACAGTGTAAGGATAGGGTATGGTTAGTCTTAGAGCTAGGATTAGGGCTAGGGTAGTGTTATGCTTAGGGCCTGGATTAGGACTAGGGTAGTGTTATGCTTAGGGTTAGAATTAGGACTAGGGTATGGTCACATTTACGGTTTAGGACTAGAATTAGGGCTAGAGTAAGGTTATTCTTAGACATACGAAGAGGGTAGGGTTAGTTTTAGGGCTAGGATTAGGATGAGAATAGGATTAGTCTTCAATCTAAGATTAGGACTAGGGTAGGGTTAGTTTTAGAGGTAGGATTAGGACTAGGGTAGGGTTAGGCTTATGTATAGTATTACGACAAGGGCATGGTTAGGCTAAGGGCTAGGATTAGGACTAGGGTCGGGTTAGGCTTATGCATAGTATTAGGACAAGGGCAGGGTTAAGCTAAGGGCTAGGATTAGAACTTGAATATGTTTGGTCTTAGAGCGAGAAGTAGGACTATGATAGGGTTAGTTTTATAGCTACGATTAGGACTATGGTAGGGTTACTTTTATAGCTAGGATTAGAACTAGGGTAGGGTTTGTTTTATAGCTAGGAATAGTACTTGGGTAGAGTTAGGCTTAGGGCTAGGATTAGGAACATGGTAGGGTTAGGCTTAGGGCTAGGATTATGAACATGGAAGGGTTAGGCTTAGGGCTAGGATTAGGACTAGGGTAAGGTCAGTGTTAAGGGCTAGGATTAGGACTAGTGTAGGGTTATTCATAGAGGTGAAAAGAGGTCAAGGATTAGGGCTAGGACTAGGGTAGTGTTGGGTTTAGGGCTAGGATTAGAGCTAGGGTTAGGACTAGAGTACGTTCAGGATTATGGCTACGAATAGTACTACAGTAGGGTTAGTCTTAGAGCTAGGATTAAAACTTGGGTAGTGTTTGGCTTAGGGCTAGGATTAAGAGTAGGGTAGGATTAGGACTAGGGTAAGGTCAGGTTTAGGACTAGGATTAGAATTAGAATAGGATTAGTTTTAGAGATAGGAGCAGGGTAGAGACAGGCGTAGGACAATGATTAGGACTAAGGTAGAGTTTGGCTTAGAGTAATGTAAGTTTAGAGATAGTTAAATAATATAATAATACAATTCAGAAAAAAATAAAGTATATTATTTAAGTAAATTGAAAGGGAAAGAGACTGCTAACAGTTCACAGGTTACAAAAATATTTGTACTGCCCTGAACACTGGTGGCCCGCGCTGCGTCACTGCCCAAGCAGCAATGTCCACCAAGGTTAGTGATCTTATACCATGTCAGGTCTCATCCAGAGCAGAATCACACTTCTGTTATTTGCCACATGACAGCAGTCAATACTCGGCTCTTCTTAACATTGTCATAAACACCGCAACCCACCGCACGGACCTCCGGTAGTACACCCATACAATCAGGAGATGGAGCATTGTCAATCACAATTGTGCAAGAAGTGATCAGACTATAACGAGTCAGAACGAAACATTAGTAAAAGCAGGAATGAGAGTGTCGTCTGCAGGCGGTACAACACGGGGCCTGTGCTGCAGCATATCCCGTTCCACAGCTGCCCCCTTCTAACAGCAGCAGACCCTCGTCTAATCTGCCAGGAAAATTGCAGGAAATTATAATTTGGCCAATGAAGAATAATTGTAATGTTGCTAAGTCCAGTAATGAATCTGCACTGAAATCCAAGTTATGGTCGATGCCAAAGTTCAGCATCTGGTAAAATGCGCTTGAAGCGGCGTGGGGAGGGCGGGGGGGAAATTTACGAGCTTGACACGGTTTCGATACTAGCTGTTAACCTTCTATTATTTTGCACACAACATGTGCACTTACTAATGGATTTAACACCATTTGTTCTCATTTCCCGGTGCCGCTTCCAATCGTGGCGAACCGCATTTCTCCGTGAAAACATAACACTTCCCTCTCTGCTCGCTCTCTTAAGAGGGCAATGTGTTTCATCTCTCTTTGGAATCAGTCCTGTTTTGATAGCTCCTGAGCCAGGACTCAGGAACCTGATCCTGTTCTAGGCCTTTCTGGGGGTCCCTGGGGGGCCACAAAGTACGATGTCCTGATATTAATGTAATCTCAATAACGAGGATCAGATACGCATCCAGGACGACTTTGTTACACCCTCCCCCCTTTTCCCCAGTGACTTTTCGAAGTAATTGTGTTTTGTTCTCACGTCGTGGCGTAGCATTCGGTGTCCTGCGCTGGCCCCGACCCTCCCTACGAGGCGCTCTGTCCGGACATTACCACGAGGACGCCATGTTTGATTGATGGCGCCGCTTCTGTGACTTTGTCGTCTTGTATCAATTTATTTATAAGATGCAGATTTCAATCAGGGGCTTTTATTTCTACGTCTCCATGTCCTGAAACCTTTCACTGAGAGAAATGAGGAAAAGTTTATGAAGTTGTGTTTGTTATCAGATCTCCCTGTAGCCTAAATCAGGGGGTAAAAACGCTAAAAAGTTAATCTGTTCTCAGCAAGTGTCAAGGATTTGAACGGGAAACGTTGGGAAAAGGGTCCACATTTTTATTTTTATTAGGTAATTGAAAAAGTCATTAGCAGTCAGGACCTGCCTGATGATGGTTTCCTGCAGTCTGGTCTTCTATCAATAAATTTATTACTTTTGCACAATTTTTTTTCTAATTTTTTCTAATATTGAAGAGTTTATGTGATGATGAAAAAAGTAAAACATTAACCCATTCCTTACCACTGACACTTTGTGCAGAGCAACAGACATTTCCAGCACAACCATCTTGCTGATGCCCCCCAAATGATGAAGCCAGTGACCGGCAGGAGAAGCAGTGCTGAATACAGAGAGGCATTGCTGGTCCAAGAAGTAGATTTTGTGTTCTTTTTTTTTTATTATTATTTTTTACGCCCATAAATAAGGGGTAGTGCAGAAGTGGACCAACCCCTTTAATGGTATAAAGACTGGAGATGATTTCAATGGCTAAGCCTGACCCCTTTTAGCTATGCATCAGGTTTGACAGAGAAGGAGAATAACTTATGGCAGTTATTAAAGTGAGCCAGCCCCCTTCTCTCTCCTGTATTAAATCCATGCCCCAGGTGACTGCAGGAATCCAGATCTGGTGCTGATACTTGAAATCAGGGCAGCTTTCCTAATACAACCCCTGGCAAAAATTATGGAATCACCGGCCTTGGAGGATGTTCATTCAGTTGATTTATTTTGTTGAAAAAAAGCAGATCACAGACATGGCACAAAACTGAAGTCATTTCAGATGACAACTTTCTGGCTTTAAGAAACACTAAAAGAAATCAAGAACAAATAATGTGGTAGTCAGTAATGGTTATTTTTTTAACCAAGCATAGGGGAAAAATAATGGAATCACTCAATTCTGAGGGAAAAAATTATGGAATCATGAAAAACAATCAAACAAAAACCCTCCAACACATCACTAGTATTTTGTGCACCACTTCTGGCTTTTACAACAGCTTGCAGTCTCTGAGGCATGGACTTAATGAGTGCCAAACAGTACTCTTCATCAATCTGGCTCCAACTTTCTCTGATTGCTGTTGCCAGATCAGCTTTGCAGGTTGGAGCCTTGTCATGGACCATTTTCTTCAACTTCCACCAAAGATTGTCAATTGGATTGAGATCCGGACTATTTGCAGGCCATGACATTGACCTTATGTGTCTTTTTCAAGGAATGTTTTCACAGTTTTTGCTCTATGGCAGGATGCATTATCATCTTGAAAAATGATTTCATCATCCCCAAACATCCTTTCAATTGATGGGATAAGAAAAGTGTCCAAAATATCAACATAAACTTGTGCATTTATTGAAGATGTAATGACAGCCATCTCCCCAGTGCCTTTACCTGACATGCAGCCCCATATCATCAATGACTGTGGAAATGTGCATGTTCTCTTCAGGCAGTCATCTTTATAAATCTCATTGGAACGGCACCAAGCAAAAGTTCCAGCATCATCACCTTGCACAATGCAGATTCGCGATTCATCACTGAATATGACTTTCATCCAGTCATCCACAGTCCATGATTGCTTTTCCTTAGCCCATTGTAACCTTGTTTTTTTCTGTTTAGGTGTTAATGATGGCTTTTGTTTAGCTTTTCTGTATGTAAATCCCATTTCCTTTAGGCAGTTTCTTGCAGTTCAGTCACAGAAGTTGACTCCCGTTTCCACCCATTCGTTCCTCATTTTTTTTGTTGTGAATTTCCTGTTTTAGAGACATATTGCTTTAAGTTTCCGGTCTTGACGCTTTGATGTCTTCCTTGGTCTACCAGTATTTTTGACTTTAACAACCTTCCCATGTTGTTTGTGTTTGGTCCAGATTTTAGACACAGCTGACTGTGAACAACCAACATCTTTTGCAACATTGCGTGATGATTTACCCTCTTTTAAGAGTTTGATAATCCTCTCCTTTGTTTCACTTGACATCGCTTGTGTTGGAGCCATGATTCATGTCAGTCCACTTGGTGCAACAGCTCTCCAAGGTGTGATCACTCCTTTTTAGATGCAAACTAACGAGCAGATCTAATTTGATGCAGGTGTTAGTTTTGGGAATGAAAATTTACAGGGTGATTCCATAATTTTTTCCCTCAGAATTGAGTGATTCAATAATTTTTGCCCTATTCTTGGTTAAAAAAATAACCATTACTGACTACCACATTATTTGTTCTTGATTTCTTTTAGTGTTTCTTAAAGCCAGAAAGTTGCCATTTGAAATTACTTCAGTTTTGTGCCATGTCTGTGATCTGCTTTTTTTCAACAAAATAAAACAACTGAATGAACATCTTCCAAGGCCGGTGATTCCATAATTTTTGCCAGGGGTTGTAAAATCCTTATGGGCAAGTTACATCTATCACTTTAAGTACGTAACTGCCACATTTTCCATCGACAACCCTTTAAGTACATTACTCCACTTTTCTCCACCTGGACGTCCCCTTTAAGCACGTTACAACCACTTTTTCTCCATCAGGATGACCCCTGTAAATTGCCCTTCTTTCTGTTAGGTTGGATGAAATGTGAGCGCAGCATTCATGGACACATTGTTCCAAGTTTGGATCTGTTTTCGGTTTGGATCCATCAGACGCGCAGGATCCGGGGAGCATGGAAATGACTTTGTAATCTGGTTATCTCGTCTTTCCCGCTCCGGCCGACATTCTAGAACAACTTATACATTTCTTATCTGATCCATCTCCTGTTCGGCTTTTGATGGAAATAAGAGCTGAAGGCTCCGACTTTAGATCCACATCTTTAATAAATGTTCCTATGAATACACGGCACGGCTTTCCTATGCGGATTGTAATAAGGCGGACTCGCCATGTTTGCACTGGGCCCCCCGGACTGGTAATGAGCGATGGCGAGTCTCATTCCCAGAGCTTGGCCTTATCCTTAAAGTCACCTTGAGCGCACTGCTCACCCTTCCTGCCTACCTTATCTTACAGTTTGGCTGTAATTTGCTGCAGGTACATACAGGGCACAAAGCGAGACGTCGGATACCAGGAATGTGAGAGATTTAGGTTATTGCTGCAAAGGATTTGTATCTGTGAAATGATACATTCTTTAATACATAAAGTTACATTTCAGGATCCCTTTAAATCTGGATTCACACAGATTGCCTCAATCAGTCTGATGAAATTGGTCAGGACTGGGCAGATAATTCCTCACGTCACAACCAATTCTCATCTGTTACAATCATCCTAAACTAAATCCTTTCTGTGCCATCTTATAAACCCGTCCACCAGACGCCGAGCGCTGGTCAAGGTCATTGCGATCGGAAGACGGAATTCTATCAGATCAGACATAGATCAGATCAAATGGCCATCGGCAAATATCACTTCCGATGGATATCCGTCCAATAGCACAGAAATTAGCAGGACTTCAGTGGGTGAAGAGTCCCCAGAGTAAAAGCTTAAAGGGAATGCTGCGTAAAAAAACAAAAACATTCTTATTTCAACAATTGAAACAATGTAAAGTATTAACATTATCATTTGTATTTGTTTTCAACTGTATAAAACACGAAAAATAAAATCGTTAAAAAATTTAGATATTTTCAACTTTTAAACTCTAGGGGGTGCAGCTGCTGGCATATAACTAGGGATGGGCGGATGGGTGGAAGTTCGGGATCTGATACCATACCAGAATCTTTTTAGCAGAAAGTGCACATATCACAGCACAGGCAGCCGCAAGCACAGGGGATAGGGGCAGACACTGATCGCAGTCTCCTACGCCAAGTCTGCCATATTTGCTCTGACACTTACACACCAGCAAATAAAAATAGCAGCTGACGAAATATATGAAAATGATAAATATTAAGAAAAAAATATTACATTTTATACTGGTAAAAAGAAACAATTTTAGCCAAACAAAATATATAAAAAAATTAGGATTCTTGAAGGGAATAAAAACTAACGCTCAGTGAATGGCCTTTCTTCAGGACACTGTAGGGATTAGTTAATTGGCACTATATAGCAATATTTGGACAATGTAATGCAGAATGCGTTATTTTTCTGCACATTGTATGAGATTGTACATTTCGAAAATATACAGCAATAATTATGAGGACACTATGAAAATTGTTATTTAGCACTATATGGCGATATTTATGGAAACATAGCCTGAGATGAGTAATTCTGACATAATATAGTAATACTTAGCACAACCATTTATCACAGCAACGAATGAGATTATATCTATAGCAATGTTTATCAGGACACAGATTATTTGGACACTGTACGGTCCTGTTTGTCAGAACACAAGAAGGTTTTTTGTGGTGTTTTTATTTTTTATTGAACTGCAATATTTGTATGGGAATATTTATGTTGCCACTGTATAGAACCATTCATCAGTGAGTAGTACCATATGAGAGCATTTATTTGGACACGATATGGTGAAGTTTGGATTCCGAATGAATGTAATTATCAGAACACTGAGATTATTTTGGCCATTCACAGCTGTATTAGGACACTGTATGACATTATTTGTGCACAGTATGGCAGAATGTATGGCAATAATCAGGACACTAAATGAGGTCAAGCTTGGTAAACCAACTAGCACTTTTCACCCTGGAAAACAGGTTAGAAATCAAGGGTAACGGATATTGATACTTCACAGTGATCTTATTCAAGAGACAATAATCAATATACGGCCTCAATAAACCATCCTTTTTGGCCACAAAGAAAAAACCGGCACCCAAGGGTGAAGAGGATGGTCTGATATGACCCTTCTCCAATGACTCCTTGATATAAGATCGCATAGCATCGTGTTCAGGTACAGACAAGTTAAAAAGGCAACCTTTAGGAATTTACTACCTGCACTAATTCAATAGCGCAGTCATAGCTCCTATGGGGAGGTAAGGATGCAGATTTACTTTCGCTAAAACATCAGAAAATCAAACAAAAAGTCAGGAACATCCTGAGCCCGGGGGAGGCAGAAAAAACAGGAGTGTTGGTATTAACACATTGGCAGCCCCAACTGGTTACAGACACAGATTTCCAATCCAAAACAGGATTATGAGACTTTAACCAAGGGAAACCCAGTACAATAATGTCATGCAGATTATACAGCACCAGAAATTTGCAACTCTCCTGATGATCTGGTTCAACCCTCATTATCACCTGAGTAGAAAACTGGGGTTTATTCTCCGCCAAAGGGGTAGAATCAATGCCTAGTAGGGGAATAGACTTCCGCAGGGGTATCATGGGAAACCCACGTTTGGCAAAGTCAAAATCCATCAGGTTAATAGCTGCTCATGAATCAACAAAAGCCTGAGCAGAAAATGTGGACAGGGAGCAAATCAGGGTAACAGTCAACAGAAATTTAGTCTGAACACTACCCAAGACAACTGAGCGTGCAAAACGTCTTCCCCGCTTAGGGCAGACTGAAATAGCATGAGAGGCGTCACCACAGTAGAAACATAACCCATTGCGCTTTCGAAACTCATGAAGCTGTGCCCCAGAAGTCACTCTATCACACTGCATGGGCTCAGAAGCTGGCTCACAAGGCAACACTATCTCACGCATACCTCTGCGCTCACGCAAATGTCTGTCAATTTGAATAGCCAATGACATAGAATCATTGAGACCAGAGGGAGCAGGGAATCCCACCATAACATCCTTTACATTCTCTGACAGCCCTTTTCTGAAAAAGGGCTGCCAAAGCATCATCATTCCATTTGGTCAGGACTGCCCACTTTTGGAATTTCTGACAGTACAACTCAGCGTCTTCAAGACCCTGATTTAATGCCAACAAGGTTTCTTCAGCTTGATCAGTGACATTAGGTTCATCGTACAATAACCCCAGAGCCAGAAAAAATACATCAATATCATTCAAAACAGGATCCCCAGGTGTCAGGGAAAAAGCTCAATCCTGAGGGTCGCCGCGCAGGAGAGAGATGACAATTTGAACCTGCTGTGCTGCGTTCCCTGAGGACTTAGGCTTTAAGGCAAAAAACAACTTACAGTTATTTTTGAAATTCAGAAATTTAGCCCGATCCCCCAAAAACAAATCTGGCATGGGAATCCTAGGTCCACTACCGGCAACCTAGCAAGATAGGTAGCAATACTCCGAACCTCAGTGGCAAGCTGATCCAAACGGCCAGACAACTGTGCAAGCTCCATTGAGAGAAAAAAAAATCCTCCTCAGCACCCAGAGAAAAGGAGGGAAAAAATGCAACAAACAGGAAAAAAAAAAATCTCTGACAACTCTGATAACTTTTTTTTTTTTTTTTTTCCACACTATTTTTACCTTCTGTGAGTACCATATAATTTTCAGTTTGGGCCGGTGATACTGTTGTGTTTTGGTAGCTGAGGAGAATAAGCAAAATCGGCAATACACCTGAGAGGCTGGAACCTATTGGATTGCAGTAACAAGAACTAACCACACAACTAGAGGTAGCCGTGGAGCGTTCCTACGTTGATCCTAGACGCCTCGTCACAGCCTGAGAGATAACTATACCTAAAGGCAGTAAGATGAAAGCTATCTGCCCCGGAGCAGATCCCCAAAGAAAATATGAAGCCCCCAAACATGTAATGGCGGTTAGACAAGAAGAAGCACGGACACAGACAGAAAATAGAATGAGCAAACTGTGGGTCCCAATCTGTCTAGACAGAAAAGTACAGGAAAGGATACTCACTGCAATCCAAAAAAACCCCTAAAAAATACCAACTCTTCTGATTGCAAAAACACGATCACCACTATGTTTCCCCACTTGTCAGTGGGTTTGATCACAATATCTGGACAGGCCTGAAACTCTTATGGCAACCCGCTGTTTTTCAGTGAAGTTGTCAAATCACCTTTGAGTTGATATTTGACGGAAATCCTCAATGACTAATTTATTAAAAATCTCTACTGCCGGACACAAAGACAAGGGGGAAACCTAGTGGATCGTGGATTATCAGAATGAGGGAACATACCTGAAAAACCAATATCCTGCTCCCTTACCAATTCTTCCAAGGCCCATAAGGCCTCTTACTCCAAATGACCATCAATGACTGGATCTTTTTTTCCCACCAGCGTATAATTTCTTTAGGATCAACTTTCTCGAAAATAAATACAAATCTTTTATTGTTGGGGAAAAATTGAAAGAATTAGTGGGAGAGAAAATTAACCCTCTATAAATTATTTGGATAGGTGTCAAGACATGATTAGATAGATTAATCACCTCAGGTACATTTTTATTCTTTTTATTAGTAGACGTAGGGATCTTGCGTTTTGTACCCGCAATTTCTCGGTTGGCGCCCATATTACGTAATTCCATGAATCTGGTACTAGACTTGGTTGAGCTTTCACCTGATGCATGAGACGTAATAGACATAGATCTTCCTCTGGAAGTACCCCTGAAAGATCTTAGTTTGCGATTTCATTTATAGACAGTGTTTGATTGTTGATCCCCATGTCTCTTTGAAATTTTTTTTTGACTTTGCAAATTTCTTTTTCCCATTTAGTAAGCTCATTATTCAATTGCCTTTACAAAGTTCTTCATTAGGCCTAACTTGATATGCAACGGTGGTAACAAAATCTTATGTGGGTCAACAAGTGGAGGATGCAGAACATTTTTACTCCCTCGCTAAAGTGAATGTCAAAGAGGTCAGTCTCTATTAATGCAGTGATAGTCGGTTGTACGACTATCCCACTCACACAGAAAGCAGTAGTACTTTGTGTATCCACCCTGGAAACCAAGTAAGAGGGCAATCACCTTTAAGTCATCACAGAGGAGCCACAAATGTTGGTCATAGTTCAGGCACTTCAACAGCTGTTTCATGTTGTCATAGGTTTATTTCTTATGGACTGCACAACCAACTGGAATTGGACCTTGTGCATTGCCATTGTATTATAAAGTCCACACCTTCTTCCTTGAACCTGCTTTCCTAATGGGGGGCACCAAGCAGAAATAGCAATTGTTAGTGTGATCAGTTGGCTCTCTCCAGATCATTAGGACTGCCTTTTCCCATACACATCTATTGCTGCATATGTGTGGAGCCCAACACTTGTCTAAATCAATTCGGCAGCCATATCATGGTAGTCAAGTTTCGTCTTTGTGACACAAAAGTGATTTCTCCCCATATGTAGCAAAGACTATCTGCTTTGATAATCCAATAACGAGGCCTATCTGAAAAAAACACATAAAAACATGTCAATATGCTAAGAAACTGAGCTAAGAAATCATAAAACTGTATGTGTAGCCCAGCTGCGCTTGGTGCCACATGTTACCCTGGAGGATGCATGAAAGGTAATTCACAATCACCCGATATTCATTCACACTCCACATTTTCCTGGTGCCACCAGAGGGAGCCTTTTAGAGTACGTAGGTATATAAGGGTGTGGAGATGGGATTAGTAGTAGAAGTAGAGGAGTAGTGGTAGGAGTAGTAGTTGTGGAGTTGAGAGAAGTTGAAAGGAGGTTGAGTTCAGTCTGTGCAGCCACCTCAGAGAAGACAGACATCTAGTCATCTCAGAGAGCTCAGTCAGTCTGCAATCCGCAGTCTAAGAGCAGCAGAGCTGAGAGAAACTGCTATTCCATTGTGCTTATGTTAAAGGTGTGAGTAGGATGACCGGCAAGTGGAGAAAGAAGAAGAGAGAGGGTGACAGAGGTCGACAGCATTGATAGCTGACCTCCACTCTGCACTACCGGACACCGGGTCCGAGCTTACTAGCTTCTTCAGGACTAGTAGGAAAAACCGGAGACCCTGCTGGATTCCAGATCGCAGGGCTCCAATTGTGCTGATACGTAACTGGGGTCAGGAAGAACAGGAGTATAGCAGTGCACTGCATATAGAGACTTAGTTCTGTCCACAAGAAGGCTCCACCACAAGGTCAGCCGGGCGTAGCAAAGAAGACGGAGTTAAACTTTGTTTTATGCAAGTTAGAAACTCACACATATAAAGACGTAAGGAGGCCCTACACCTACTCAGTGGATTACTGGACGTGCATCCTCCACACTGAACAGCTTCCCGGGACGTGCCTGAATCTACCACCAGTAAAGGTACAGAAAGAGACTGTCTTGTGTGTGTCTGCATTATTGCTCCTGCACCCTACACCGCCATATACTCCGAGGGATCAGTCTCGCCTGTGGGAGACTTAACACCTTGCTGCCCCCACACCCTCAGAGGATCTACACTGCAGCGCTGGTCACCCTGACCAGGAACCACAGGTGGCGTCACGAACATTTCTATTATCCCCTGTAAATATTCCCCTTTTTAGTGAGCGCCCAGGGCAACGGACCGAGCTGCGCTACCCGTGACATCCCCCAGTAGAGTAAATGGGCTCGGTGCCGAGTACCCCACAGCCCTGGTACGTGCGACTCATCTTTACCTTACACAAAGAGCATTTATAAAAGTAGGTGATGCAACTGTAATTAGGATTACGTCATCAGAGCCGAGTTGGCATTTTTTGATATGTCACCCTCATATATGATGTAATATACGAGCTACTAACAATGCAATAATGATAATGAAAAAATAAAGATGCAATTTTTCAATAAGCCTGCATGAAAGATATAAGTAATTACAATCTCCTCTGGATCTTGAAAATTAGAGTCAATCAGTGCATTTAAGCATCACATTCATTTTCAGATGCACAAAATTTGTTAGGATCACCTATTGTTGTCTCTGAACCAATTTGGCTGTAAAACAGTGTACTATTATTGGTATCACATGATGGTGTTCATATTTTTTCTTCTATTTCTTTTATTGGCCTACAGGAAAGGAAATGACAACCTCTGTCGGGCCTTTGGAGGGCTGATGCCAGACTGGGACTGATCAACAACCAAGGGATCAACCAATGGATCAGTATTTAACTATCAAGCAGCTACTAAACATCTTTTGTTTTGCCTTTTACCCAAGTTATACCAGTACTCTAATATATCAGTTTAAACCAGAGGCATAGCTAGGGGTTTGTTTCATTGGGGGCAAAGCTTCGGAGTGGGCCCCTAACCAGGTAACCCTGATTCCAACTATGGTGGCGCACCCTAATAGTGGATGTAGGAGAACCTCAGTAGATCACACCACTGCTACTACAAAAAAATCTCTATACAAAGACCAACACGGATAATACCGCCGTATGGTGACTATATAGTGGTAGATACCAGCACCAGTCCTGGTATTATTATAGTGCCATTTATTCCATAGCGCTTTACATGCCGCTTTACAATACAATCAGTATTTGGTCAGTATTTTACCTCAGTATTTGTAGCCAAAACCAGGAGAGGAACAATCAGAGGAAAGTATAATAGAAACACGTCACCACTTCTGTATTTATCACCCACTCCTGGTTTTGAGTTATAAATACTGATGTAAAATAATGACAAAATACTGAACGTGTCCTAAGGGATTACAGTACAGTTATTGATGGTGATTGACAGCTGACGTTCTTTCTGGTGGAGTCATTTACTTTTCCCGTCTTTTCTATCGGGCCCAGACCGACATGACAACTACTCTACCCGGGACTCGGCTGCAGAGATTACAACAAAAATACATATGATTTCTCACATTTCAAGCACCATCCACATCTAACCCCGACTTGCACAAACTCCTTATCCTGCTGATACCCCAATGTTGAGCTGCTGCTGCAGTATGTGTCCCTATTTCTGCACCTGTTTGGTACTGTGTGTCCTCTAATATTCCTCCTACTGGAGCCCTATCATTGCACTCAAAGTATGATGTCAACAAAAATACCATCATAGTGAATTCCTCCACAGTACCATCCACACACACAGTATGATGACCCTAATGTATCCCACCCTATAACTCACCTAGAATCATATGATGACCCTCACACAACCATCCATACAGTATAATGCATTGCATGGTCATCTGCGTAGTATAATGCACAAAGTCAATACAGTATAATGCACCCCATACTCCATACAGCAGAATGCATTCCATAGTCCTCTATATAGTATAATGCACCCCATACTCCATACAGCAGAATGCATTCCATAGTCCTCTATAGTATAATGCACCCTGTACTCCATACAGTATAATGTCCCTTATAGTCATCTGTATTGTATAATGCACCCCATAATCTATACAGTATAGTGCACCCCAAAGTCTTCTGTATAAAATAATGCACCCTGTACTCCATACAGTATAATGCATCCATTAGTCCTCTGTATAGTATAATGCAGCCCATACTCTATGCAGTAATAATGCACCCCATAGTCCTCTGTATAGTATAATGCATCCCATAGTCCATACAGCAAAATGCATCTCAGAGTCCTCTATACAGTATAATGCACTCCGTAGTTCATACAACATAATGTAATACACGGTCCATACAGCATAATACACCCCATAGCTTATATAATAAAATGCATCCATAGGCCTCTGTATAGTATAATGCATCCCATAGTTCTCTGTATAGTATAATGCACCCCATAGTCCATACAGTATAATGCACCCTATATGCTATACAGCATAATGCACCCAATAATCCATACAGTATAATGCATCCCATTTTCCTCTGCATAGTATAATGCACCCCATAGTCATCCATACAGTATAATGCACCCCATAGTCATCCATACAGCATAATGCACCCCATAATCCATACAGTATAATGCACCCTATAGGCTATACAGCATAATGCACCCCATAGTCCATACAGTATAATGCACCCTATAGGCTATACAGCATAATGCACCCAATAATCCATACAGTATAATGCATCCCATTTTCCTCTGCATAGTATAATGCACCCCATAGTCATCCATACAGCATAATGCACCCCATAATTCATACAGCATAATGCACTAGATAGTCCATACAGCATAATGCACCCCATAATCCATACAGCATAATGTACCAGATAGTCCATATAGCATAATGCAACCTATAGTCCTAAAAGCAATGTGAGAATTCATTTTTTGTTTTTACAATTTCTCCTGGCTTGGAATTTTTTATGTTTTCCTGTACTGCACACTATGTGGTGAAATGAATGGTGTCATTCAAAAATACAACTTGTCCCCCGGAAAAGAAGCCCTCATATGGCTATGTGGACAGAAAAATAAAAAAGTTGTGAGTTTAGGAAAAGTGGAGGAAGAAACAAAGATGAAAAAATTAAAATTGACCTTGTCGTTAAGCGGGTTAAATAATGACTTTACAGGGAGCAAGAAAGCAGATGACAATTATTCTCTTACTCCATACACATTGGCGATCTAGTGAACATATTACACAGCACACTTCTCTCATCACATGACTTTAGTATCATCATTATTACATGGGCTTTCACTGCTAATGTGTAGCCCTGGTGTTAGGCACACGCAGTACCCTGGAGAGTGTGTGGAGAGATAGCAGTTCAATGCTCAATACCCATTCACTCAACATACACTAGACACACCCTTAGGGTAGTGTAGTCACTTGTGAGGGAGTGGTCAGGGTGTATTGGTTGAGTGATTAGAGTAGTCAGTTTCCTGTCTTCGGACAGAGCAGACGTGTGGAGTCTAGCTGGGACTTGGAGGGAGGAAGCAGTCCAGCCTGGTTCTGCAGCAGTTCAGCAAGTGGAGGCCAGTAAGGGCGAGATATAGATCACCTCAGCCTGGTCAGAGCTGTACCTCACTTGAAGACACTGATTAAGAAAGAAGAGCTTAGTACAGAAATACTTCAGTCACCTGTCTCAAGGACAGTGAAAGGTTCAGAGACGTGCTCCTGCCTAGTGGATAACTGAGAGTCTGGAACTAACTCTGAAGGAAGAGAAGAAGGGAGTGATTATATGACTTTTTGCAAGTGTGAGTGTTTATGCTACCAGCGAGGACAAGGCGAAAGGCACAGTGGAAAGATTATTTGAAAAGTGCTTTTGGATTGAAGAAGTCCTGCACATTGTAACCGGTCACTGGGGACCGAAGGATCACTATTAGCTTCAAGCATAGTGGTAAGAAAACCAGAGATTTACCGGACCTTAGGTCGCGGCAAACAGCCCCAAATAGTCAGTACGTAACTGGGGTCAGGGGGAGTGAGGACCTTGAGTCTCTGCAGGACAAGATAGGAATTCAGCTCTCTCACAGGAAGGCTCCTACCACAAAACTGACTGGGCAGTACAGCTATGGAATAGCTGGAGTTATAGAGGGAACTACGCTTCATGCTGGTTGTACTCATCGTGTTGAAAGTAAAGGAGGCCCCTAACTTGTCCAGCTGCTATCTCGAAATACATTCTCCTTGGATCAGCCTCCCTGGGACCTGCCTTACCATCTTACAAGTAAAGGTATGGAAAGACGCTGACCGTGTGAGACTGAGTTATTTACTTGCATGCCTGCACAACCCTGCTTTAACTACCGACCTGAGGGAAGAGTCCTACCTGTAGGGGACCTGACATCTAGCTGCCTCACCATCCCCTCAGAGATCTACAGCAGCGCTGGTACAAATTACCAGAAGACTACAGGTGGCGTCACGAACTGTATATAAATCTATCCCCTGTAAATATTTCCCCAACATACGCCAGACCACCAGGGCCACAGACCGAGCCACCGCTACCTGTGACAATCCCCATAGACTTCCATGGGCTCGGCTCTGAGTACCCCATTGCCCTGGTAACCCACAATTGTGGTGGCGGGTCGACACAAAACTTTGGCGTCACGAACAGGATACGAAACTCGCAAAATTGCGAGCCCTGTGTGCCTATGGAGTTGTTTTTGTGAAAAGGACTGTTTGCACTTTTGGCGCCAAAAATCGCCATCTTTGTCGCCATATTCGCGCCCTCAGGCGCTGGAGAAGAAGGTGGGCGTACCTTCGTGGGCGTGTACCCCCCTGTGGCGCGAAGAAAATGCCTGCCCTCTCAAAGTGCTATTACAACATGCGATCCTGCCCTACAGCAAAGGAGGTCCGCCTCCTCTTCACCTTTCCTGCAAAGAGGAGGAGACGCAAACCCCGCCTCCACGGAAGAGACCGGACGTCTCTGGTGGAAGATGAAAGAATCTTCTGGAACATCATGGAAGCAGGACGTGTGCAGCCGAGCAGGGAAGCGGAGGAAGGCAGGCCCCGCTCCCCAGCCAAGCTGCCACCAGCACCGGAGTCATCCGTGGTCCTGCACCTGCAGCAGGCGTTGCTAGAAATTAAGGAAGAAAATGCACGCCTGAAGAAGATGGTCCAGCACCAACCTGGATTTGAAGAGATCGAGAGACGCCGGCGTACCCAGGAGCAGCGGCGGCTGTGGGACGCGGTGTTCTCCCCCTTCGATGATTCCCTACGTCTGGAGTTACCGAAAATTCTGCTGCCCAAGGCAAAGGAGCAACCGGAGGCTGCCCCCGAAAGTACCAATCCTGATCCCACCGGTGAAGCGGTGGAGGCGAAGGAGGTTGAGGAGGTACCGCCAGTTCCGGAACGCCCGCCCGGCCAGGAGGCCGCAGCAGATGATCGAACCCCGGCAGGGACACCGGAGGGGTCCTGTCCGTCGTTACCAGACGTCGACTGGGACGAGATGGCGCGCCTGGATGACGTCGCCTATACCGCCCAGTGGGAATGTGAGTGGCAGCGTCGTGAGGAGAAGCAGAAACGCCAGCAGGAGGAAGAGCGGGAAGCTCAGCGGAATCGTCAGCGGCAGCATGCAGAGCTGATCGCGGACAAGGAGAGTGTCCGGAGAGAGAAAGGTACCCTGAGGGAACCGCGGCGGCAGGGGTGTGTGACTGAGTTCCAGCTCCGGAAGGGCTGGGGCTTCATCCGTGAACCGGGCCTCTACCCAGGGGTCTTTGTTAGTCGCAGGGACGTAGAATCCCACCTACCGCAAGGCCATCCCGGGAGGGACTTAGTTAATGGAGACATTGTCACGTACACACGGCACTGGGGAATGAAGGGATGGTATGCCCTTAACGTCACCATCGTCCGTGACCCCGTCCCCGACGCAGGTAACGTCACCACTACCGCAGCGTCCCCGTCTCCAGCTCAAGCAGTATCCGGCCGTGCCCCAGCATCGCCCCCTGCAGGCTCATCGCAAATGAAAGCAACATCTACATCGCAACTAGCGACCCAGTTTCCATCGCAATCCATGACACGATCCATATCGTTAACTGTGACTCAGATTGAAACGCAATCGGTGTCTCGCAAGGAGAATGTACCCGTTGCGCCCCTAGAGGTTCGCACAAGAACTGTGGCAACTCAAACCCCAATAGCAGGTCACGACTTGTTAGTCCTGGGATCTAGGGATCACCGCATTGTTCCAGCCCCCGGGGTGGAAAGTGTATTTGAAATAAATGAATAGTTAAACAGTAAGAATCGGTGAGATCCATATAGGGTCTACCATAAGTAATGTTGTAAAAAGTTTAAGGATGTTTGCCAATTTTTGCACAAGTTAAATGAGAATATAATACATTTATATATTGCTAACAGTAGAATGCCCGGCTGGGTAAACAGAGAAAAAGTTTTGCACTTTATTATTATTATAATGTGATATAATATGTCTTCGTTTTACAATGGACTTTGAGGTTGAGGACTGTGCCAGCCCAGAACTTATTTGTATATAGTTGCGCTTCGGTGCTTTATCTTGGTTTTACATAAAACCAGCACAACTACCTCTGAATACAAAAACCCGTGTGGTGTGGCACTGAGTGAGGTCTGCATTCGGATGTCCTGCAGCCCACCCAGGACCCACGTTGAAGGTTTGGTGCGGGTCCTTCACAAGAATACTGTGTATTTATTGAATGTTTTGATGCCTTAATACTTTTGTATTTTTCTATATATAATGTGTTGTTTGCAACGCTCAAGACATCCTTACCTCCCGGATGGGACGAATTAATGTTTAATGTTGATGTTTTCATGCATAAACAAAACTGTCTCTTTGTATTTTACAGCCCGGGAGTGCTGTCTTTTACCATGGGGGAATGTGTAGCCCTGGTGTTAGGCACACGCAGTACCCTGGAGAGTGTGTGGAGAGATAGCAGTTTAATGCTCAATACCCATTCACTCAACATACACTAGACACACCCTTAGGGTAGTGTAGTCACTTGTGAGGGAGTGGTCAGGGTGTATTGGTTGAGTGATTAGAGTAGTCAGTTTCCTGTCTTCGGACAGAGCAGACGTGTGGAGTCTAGCTGGGACTTGGAGGGAGGAAGCAGTCCAGCCTGGTTCTGCAGCAGTTCAGCAAGTGGAGGCCAGTAAGGGCGAGATATAGATCACCTCAGCCTGGTCAGAGCTGTACCTCACTTGAAGACACTGATTAAGAAAGAAGAGCTTAGTACAGAAATACTTCAGTCACCTGTCTCAAGGACAGTGAAAGGTTCAGAGACGTGCTCCTGCCTAGTGGATAACTGAGAGTCTGGAACTAACTCTGAAGGAAGAGAAGAA
Source organism: Oophaga sylvatica (assembly GCA_033576555.1). Classification (NCBI taxonomy): domain Eukaryota; kingdom Metazoa; phylum Chordata; class Amphibia; order Anura; family Dendrobatidae; genus Oophaga; species Oophaga sylvatica. The sequence continues at coordinate 30,529 of JARQOD010007955.1, forward strand.
GGGAGTGATTATATGACTTTTTGCAAGTGTGAGTGTTTATGCTACCAGCGAGGACAAGGCGAAAGGCACAGTGGAAAGATTATTTGAAAAGTGCTTTTGGATTGAAGAAGTCCTGCACATTGTAACCGGTCACTGGGGACCGAAGGATCACTATTAGCTTCAAGCATAGTGGTAAGAAAACCAGAGATTTACCGGACCTTAGGTCGCGGCAAACAGCCCCAAATAGTCAGTACGTAACTGGGTCAGGGGGAGTGAGGACCTTGAGTCTCTGCAGGACAAGATAGGAATTCAGCTCTCTCACAGGAAGGCTCCTACCACAAAACTGACTGGGCAGTACAGCTATGGAATAGCTGGAGTTATAGAGGGAACTACGCTTCATGCTGGTTGTACTCATCGTGTTGAAAGTAAAGGAGGCCCCTAACTTGTCCAGCTGCTATCTCGAAATACATTCTCCTTGGATCAGCCTCCCTGGGACCTGCCTTACCATCTTACAAGTAAAGGTATGGAAAGACGCTGACCGTGTGAGACTGAGTTATTTACTTGCATGCCTGCACAACCCTGCTTTAACTACCGACCTGAGGGAAGAGTCCTACCTGTAGGGGACCTGACATCTAGCTGCCTCACCATCCCCTCAGAGATCTACAGCAGCGCTGGTACAAATTACCAGAAGACTACAGGTGGCATCACGAACTGTATATAAATCTATCCCCTGTAAATATTTCCCCAACATACGCCAGACCGCCAGGGCCACAGACCGAGCCACCGCTACCTGTGACAATCCCCATAGACTTCCATGGGCTCGGCTCTGAGTACCCCATTGCCCTGGTAACCCACAATTGTGGTGGCGGGTCGACACACTGCCATTTCCCAAACAACTTCCCCAATAACATGACAACGTCCCCAAATAACACTAATTGGAATAAAGAGGAAAACTACAAAGATAGAGATAATAGTAATACACTGTATCTCCTTATAACTTTACTAGAATGCGTTTTCCCTTTACATTTAGCGCCGCATGCATCATGTGTCTCAACCATCAACCAATAGCATCGCAGGATTTGAATTCAAAGAGAGAAAAAAAACGTCAGTTGGTGCCAGTCTGCGATTGCTCTATTAGAGATAAGACAGGCTCCTTATTCATTGCTACAAGCGATGCTTTTTTGAATTTATACCCGGATCGTTACCTGCTGATTGGGAGACAGCCGCCACCGGCCGCTCTACAGAGGTGAGAATCATTGTGTGATGATAAACTGCTGATTTTTGTAATCTCGGATACTGACAGTTGGGATCTATACTATAAGCAATCACATATAAACAGCAAATAATTTCACCATAAAAACCCAAATATAGATAACGGGTGATTATGGATAAATGGGATAAAATATGGTGATTTTGAGTAAATATTTAAAATGTTGATAATGATGTGTAAATATTAATAAGAAATACATGGGGCCACATATTTCTCCTAGAAATTCCCAGATCCAATATTTAGAAGTACGTGGCCATTATTAGCCTGTATATAATAGTTATATAATACATATAGTGGAGATATGAAGAATATTTTACTGGATCATCAGTTACTATACAGTGAGGTAGCGGATATATGCAGAGGTTTATATGGCGGGTCACAGTGCAGTCAGTATAATGTAGATATGTGTAGACAGAAGTTACGGGCACAAGATGGCACCGTGGGACCGGAGCACCGTTGGTATAAGAACGTGGTCAAGGGGTTTACATTTAAAGCGCCACTCCAGCAGTTTCAAACAAAACAAAACGCTGGAGTGGTGCTTGAAGAAGAAAATAGGGTTTGCTTTGTTTACTAGCTACAGCGCCACTTCTGTCAGTGAGTCATGTTGGGTATTACAACTAAATACCAATCAAGTCAATAAAGCTGCAATACTGCAACACATGTAATGCGGGCCGTTGTAGTTGTTTTTGGTTACACATTAGGTTGATAGCATTACCCTAAAAGAGATCCTATAGAAAGAGTCATCCTCTGCATATTCAGGTTTTCCTTTTTCTATATGTTAGTTTCCAGGAAGAAGAGTAAAAATGGCCGTGAGGAAGCGGAAGAGAGAACTGATCGCCCAGTATGAAGAGGAGTGGTAAGAAGATGAGGTTACATCACTGCGGTCATCTCAATCCATACACTTACACCAGAAAATCCATAGTGACCATTACACATCACAACAACACATATTTATCCCATTTACAGCTCAAAACTAATGTCAGATCCCAATGGGGAGAACATGTGGAGCCCAGCTGCGACTGAATCTCCATATCTCCCAGAAGGGTGCACTGAAAGAATATCCCACTAGAGGTCATTATACACATCCACACACGTTCACTTATCCCAAAGACCACCAGAGGGAGCTGTTTTAGACATATAAAAGACAGTTACACAGGAAACATCTAGTTAGTTCAGTGCAGCCATCTCAGAGAATGCAGTGATCTCAGAGAGCTCAGTCAGTCTGCAGGAAGGTGAAGTGCAGAGCTGAGATTGAGAGGCTGCAGAGCTATTCAGTTCACAAGCAAGTGGAGTCTAGTAATGTCACGCTGTATAGCAGATATATATATGTGATGACAGTAATCTATATCAAAAGGGCAACATCCTATATAACATGCGCATAGATATATGATAACATAGAATTACCTGACAGAATGTCCAGTGGGTCAATACGGAATCCGTTATACGCTGTCTCCGGCTAGAGGGTGACCGGGGTCTATGCTGACCCTAAACTGGGTCCTAACTAATCCCTCTACCTGGAGGTACTGTTAAAGGTACAGAGGTCCAGGCCACCAGCGTAAACCCTGTCTCCTATCAATCCCTGCCAACTGTAATCTAGTCCTAAGAAGGACCCTGATTACCACCAAAGGGAATGAACAGGTAACGGTTAATGAACAGAAAGACATACAAGAAAGACAAGAAATAAAGTAAATAAAGTCTTACATACAACACTCACACACAGTAGGAACACCTAAGGTCTCAGAGATAAACTATAAGCTGTAAGAGTAAAAACAACTAAGGAGCTCTTAGCTTAAGTATTCTCAGAACCGCTCCAGTCTGCTAGACTACATGAATGCTTTCACCGGCATCTAACAAGCAGACTGACAGGTATATGAAGGAATCTAATTAGAACATAATCAAAAGCAGCCGGGCGAGGCTGGACCTAGTCTTAGCAAAGAGCTAGGTAAAATTAACTCTCTCATTACCAAACACAAAGTAACAGCAACTCAGCTGCGAGAAGTCAGAATGTGCAATCGCGACGATCCTCGCGGCGATGCACCCATGACAGTACCCCCCCTTCTACGAGGGGCCTCCGGACCCTCAGGGCCAGGTCTGCCCGGGTAAGTTGTGTGGAAGGTCCGAACCAATCGATCTGCGTTAACCTCCGACGCAGGGACCCACGTCCTCTCCTCAGGACCATACCCCTTCCAATGAACCAGGTACTGAAGGGACCGACGACTGAGACGTGAGTCAATGATTTTCGACCCATGAAATTCCACGTTATCATTGACCACCACTGAAGGAGGAGGTAGAGGTGACGGTATGACTGGTGCCACATACTTTTTAAGTAATGACTTGTGAAACACATTATGAATTTTAAACGTAGGAGGGAGGTCCAGACGAAATGCCACAGGATTAATTATGGAACTGATCCTGTACGGCCCGATGAATCTGGGACCCAACCTCCAGGAGGGCACTTTAAGTTTTATATTCCTGGTAGACAACCAAACTAGATCGTTCACCTTCAGATCTAGACCAGAAACTCTCCCCCTATCAACCATCCGTTTGTAAAGGTTCCCCGTAACCTTCCGTCTTAACCGATCTGGAATTATCAGTCTCCCTGAAAGTCCCACAGGGGCGTCCCCCTGAGCCCCCAATACCTCCCCCTCAAGCTCAGAGCATACAGCTGACACTACAACTCCCTCCTGAGGAATAGGAACCGGATCATCCGTCCTCCCGGCCCCTGGGAAAGTACGAGATAAGGCATCAGGAAGCAACTTTATTGAGCCGTCATATGCGCGATGAGGAGGTAACTCTTTACACCCCTCCTCTGAGAACATCTCCCCAAAGTCCTCCAGAAAAGGAGACAAAGTCCTAGGCACAACCGCACCGATGACCGTGCTCATGCAGTTATTCCTGCAAAATTCACCCCACTGGCTTATCTTTCCGGATTGCCAATCAATCACTGGGTTATGTTTAGCCAACCAAGGAAGTCCCAACACAATAGGAGTAGGTAGACCCTCCAACACATAACAAGACAATTGCTCTTTATGTATTGCCCCTACTCGAAGATCTATGTTATGAACAGCTTGTACCAAGCTACCTTGACCGAGAGGTCTAGAATCAATAGAGACTATAGGGACCGTTTGGCCAATACACTCAGTTGCATACCATGCACCTGGGCAAACCGAGCGTCCACCAGATTAGCCCCGGACCCACTATCAAGAAAAACAGAAATCCTCTCAGTTCTAGTACCAATCACCACCTCCGCAGGCACGAGAAACTGAGAGGGATTTGGGGACGAAATACACACTCCCAGGTTAACTCCTTTGCTCAAAGAGGCCCGGGATGGACACCCCCCAACAAAATGTCCCTCTCTCCCGCAAAAGAAACACCTTCTAGTCTTGCGGTGCACCGCCGGTTCCCTCTTACAAAAAGATGTCCCTCCCAACTGCATGGGTTCCTCAGAACAGACCAGGGAACCTCAGTATAAGGGACTTTAGTAGTAGGTGGAGTCATCACGGGAGGCGGAGTTACCTCGCGTCTTCCCCGAATTCGTCTATCAATGCGAATAGCGAGGGCCATAGCAGCCTCCAGTGATGGAGGAGAATCATACTGAGCCAACACATCTTTTAATTTGTCAGACAACCCTTGACAAAACTGGCTCCTAAGAGCTGGGTCATTTCCACTGAGTATCTGTTGCCCATCTACGGAACTCAGAAGAATATTCCTCCGCTGGACGATTTCCTTGCCGTATTTTACGTAACTTTGTTTCAGCAAGGGAAACTCGATCCGGATCATCATATACCAGACCCAGGGCAGTAAAAAATCGATCCACTGACTGGAGATCTGGGGAGCCTGGAGGAATAGAGAACGCCCAAGATTGAGGGTCCCCTTGTAAGAGCGAGATAACAATTCCCACCCTCTGCTCTTCACTCCCAGATGACCGAGGCCGCAGCCGAAAGTACAATTTACATGCCTCCCGGAAAGTAAAAAATTTGACCCGCCCACCAGTGAACCTGTCCGGAAGAGCAACCTTAGGTTCAGATCTGGTTTGCTCCGGGGGGGACAAAACCTTGGACTTAATGTCTGCCAACTCCATGGACAACCCCTGCAACTGCCGGGCCAGCTGGGCTACTGGATCCATGACAGCTGGGGAGAATCTTTAGTATGGGCCGTGAAAATGTCACGCTGTATAGCAGATATATATATGTGATGACAGTAATCTATATCAAAAGGGCAACATCCTATGTAACATGCGCATAGATATATGATAACATAGAATTACCTGACAGAATGTCCAGTGGGTCAATACGGAATCCGTTATACGCTGTCTCCGGCTAGAGGGTGACCGGGGTCTATGCTGACCCTAAACTGGGGTCCTAACTAATCCCTCTACCTGGAGGTACTGTTAAAGGTACAGAGGTCCAGGCCACCAGCGTAAACCCTGTCTCCTATCAATCCCTGCCAACTGTAATCTAGTCCTAAGAAGGACCCTGATTACCACCAAAGGGAATGAACAGGTAACGGTTAATGAACAGAAAGACATACAAGAAAGACAAGAAATAAAGTAAATAAAGTCTTACATACAACACTCACACACAGTAGGAACACCTAAGGTCTCAGAGATAAACTATAAGCTGTAAGAGTAAAAACAACTAAGGAGCTCTTAGCTTAAGTATTCTCAGAACCGCTCCAGTCTGCTAGACTACATGAATGCTTTCACCGGCATCTAACAAGCAGACTGACAGGTATATGAAGGAATCTAATTAGAACATAATCAAAAGCAGCCGGGCGAGGCTGGACCTAGTCTTAGCAAAGAGCTAGGTAAAATTAACTCTCTCATTACCAAACACAAAGTAAAAAGCAACTCAGCTGTGAGAAGTCAGAATGTGCAAACGCGACGATTCCGGGGGTGCACCCAGAAGTAAAAAAAGGGAAACAGAATCACTCCAGCCCATCAGGTGAAACTGGAGGCAGTCAAAGAGAAGCGGCCCACGTTGAGACGTTTAAGAGGCAGCCCACCAATGCCATGTGTGATGTGTGAGGTTGGGGAGGCAAAGGCGAGTGGAAAATTTTTGAGGTAGAAAAGCCTTTTTGCTTCTCGAAGTATTCCCGGGCCGGCCTATGGGGGCTTCCCCGACCCTTGGGGAACACCGGAGTTCCTGGGATAAAGTCCAGGAGTACCACGAGCTAACGTGCAGGATCAGAAAGGGCAGTTTTTGCCGTGCACCAAAAAAAAGACTGTGTATTAAGAAGGACAACCACGGCACCCCACAAAAGGGATAAGTTTTGGCCCCGCTCACGCAGGCCAAAATTTTTACAAAAAAGGCGAGAAAGGAGGCCCCACACCCCACTCAGTGGGGGAATTTGGGGTGCACCTTCACCCCAATGCTCGGGAAACCCTGCAACATCTTTAGTAAAGTAAAAATACCCAAAATGACTTATGTGTTGTCCCCTTATTTTCCCCCCGACGCAGGGTCCCCGCTGTCCCGATTCCTACCAATCTATCTGCCCTGGGGGAAACAGCCTTCTTGGGAAGGCTTTAAATTTTGTGCACAATTTTAAACCCCTTCAGTGGTTCATAAAAACGCTGGGCTCCGACCGATAACCCCAAAGGGGCGTTTCCCAATCCCCCATCAATGTACAATTCACCTTTTAAAAAATCCCCATTTTCA
>JARQOD010007956.1:0-37432 GCA_033576555.1 Oophaga sylvatica
GGCGCACCATCAAAGGATGCAGGTGCCGGCAAACGCATACCTGCGCACGACCTGCGTACGGCCTGCGAACCCAATGCTAAAGATAGTGTGCACAGGTCGCATGTAGTGTGTTAATTGCATATGTGTTTTGGGAGGGAGGGGGTACCAACTAAATTCTTGCCCAGAGTGCTAGAAAACCTAGATACACCTCTGCCGAACACTATTGAATTGAAAGGGAGGCAAAACTAAACGCATAGACAACACCTTCCGGTGGGCCAAAGACGTGCCAAAACAGCTCATATTAGGGGCAGACACCTTGAAAAGTGGCTTCAATTAACACATAGTATAACTGTGCAGCATGGATGCATGGGGCAAGGCTTGGACCAGTATTTCTATCTGAAACATTGATCAGTAACAGGTGGATGAGTGACAGGTGTAGGACTGGTGCTCTGAGAGGTCTGCCAAATTCAGGCAACACACATGAAGGACACCCAATTTGGAGTCCAAACATTTTCCAAAATTCGGGACAGACACCAGGAAAAGTGGCATTAAAGGGAATCTGTCACCCCATTTTTTGACCATCAGCTGTAGCCACCGCCATCAGGGGCTTATCTACAGCATTCTGTAATGCTGTAGATAAGCCCCGATGTCACCTGAAAGAGAAGAAAAATTAGTTTATTATACTAACCCAGGGGCGGTCCGGTCTAGCAAAGTCCTCCTCTTCTTAGCTTTCCGTCTCGGCTCCGGCTCTGGCGCACTGCTCTGCCCTGGTGAGGGCAGAGCAGAGTACTGCAGTGCACAGGCGCCGGGAAAGGTCAGTGCGCCTGTGCCGAAGCCGCGACGGGAAGCTAAGAAGAGGAATGCTTCGCTAGAAGATGGGAGGCGCTGGACCGGACCGCGACGCCCATCGGACCGGATGGCAGACCGCCCCTGGGTGAGTATAATATAACTCGTTTTTCTTCTCTTTCAGGTGACATCGGGGGCTTATCTACAGCATTACAGAATGCTGTAGATAAGCCCCTGATGGCGGTGGCTACAGCTGATGGTCGAAATATGGGGTGACAGATTCCCTTTAAATGAACCAAAGTATAAACTTTTTAAAGGCACAGCAGCAGTCAGGCATGGGCCATGCATGATACAGGGTCTGGCCCAGTATTTATAGCTTTGAAATTAAGTTGAAGTTAAAAGGTGGGTGAGGGACTGGTGTAGGCCTGCAATGCTGGGAGACTTGCCAAATTCAGGCAACACACATGAAGTAGACCCAACTTGGAGTCTAAATATTTCCAAAAATTAGGGGCAGACAACAGGAAAAGTGGCATCAATTGACACACAGTAGAAATTTGGTAATGGAACAGCAGCATTCCTCTATGTGCCGTGCATGAGGTATCAAGGTCTGGGCCAGCATTTATAGCTTTTAATTTAAGTTTAAATTAAGATGGGGTGGGTGAGGGACCGGTATAAGCCTGCTGTGCTGGAGCCCTGATACCTCATGCTACAGCTCACACTGCTTTTCTGCTCAGCCACACTCAGGTGCCACAAATATCAGCTTCGTCGGCTACTATAGATAGAAAAATTTAAGGATGGTAACACAAGTAGTTGACTGAAAGTGCAGGCCTGCCATTCTGGGAGCTCTACTGCTACAGGCAACACACATGAAGGAAATCCAACTTGGAGTACAAACATTTCTCAAAATTATTGCCACACACGGCAGTAATTTCCCGAGAGTAGCAATAGTATAATTGCGCAGTTTTTAAAAACTTCTGTTACTGTGCGGTCTACTCAACTTTCTTAGGCATCTGTACAGCTGTATTATTATTTATTGTTAAAGCACCATTTATTCCATGGCGCTTTACATGTGAAAAGGGTAGAACGGCTTGTGCAGTGGTATGGCGGAGCAATGGTTAGTGTAGGTTATAGGCTTGTCGGAAGAAGTGAATCTTCAGGTTACCTTTGAAGGTTCCATGGTAGGCAAGAGTATGATATTGTCGGGGTCGTATCGACAAACCACTCGTCCTCCAGTCACTCCAAATTTAGACTATAAGCATGGGTTAACCGTTTAAAGAATGAGTCAGACAACAGGCTGGTTCAAACTTCAGAGCATGCTTAGAGGGCTATATGCAGGCACCAAATCCAGCAATGTTCTGTTCTTTATTTCTGCAAGCATGAGATTACATACACAGGATGTCAGGGTGGAGTAAGGGATGGATGGGGGCGAGGAGGTAAGCTGTATATGTCTATATATGTACATGTCCAGCATCTGGCCATCTCTAATTGGTTCACATTCCATAGGTCTTGTATCCAGGCAGACTTTGGTGATGTAATTCTAGCTGATGCAGCATTTCCTGTAGTCAAGTTTCATTTTCTGAGAATCGATACTGCTTTTCTTGTATATCACGTGGTTTCTCAGTTCCCCAAAGGTGGGGGCAGACATCAGTGCATTTCTCGGAGACAGGCACTAGCTGGTACTAACATCATCTTAGAATAAGTTTCGTTTCTGATGCAATACTCATCAAGGAAAACTTTGTGTTTATCAATGTTATCAAGAGCACATATAAACATAGCAAAAGCACATATAAAAATATAAAGGTAGAAAGATATATTTTACCTTGACAATCCCCCTAAACACTAAGTTTTCCCTTGACTGCCTTTGAGACTGTCCATGTGTGGGGAGAGGGGAGATGGATTTCTTCACCCAGTCATTTTAGAAGCTATCCCCTTATGGGATGCCCCCAAACAACTAGACCCTACTCTGACATACACATGGAGTTCTCCCATCTATCCCTAAACTAAATCTCTCATTTCCATCTGCATCTTGTCATAGGGGTTTTTGTCAGATTTGTCCAGTGGGGTATATTTCTCCATATCACCCTTATCAGTATCATCATATAGCAGGGATACAACCTCCTGATGAAGGAAAGTACCTGAGGAGGCGGTTGCATTGGTCACAGCTTTCCTATACATAGGTATCACACAACATAGAATTATCAATTCTAACACCAAAAGCCCTGCTACCACTAGACAGGCTTGTTGGAGAAATCCTTTAAGACCTCTCAGCCATCCTGGTAAGAAGGAAATATCTACTCCTGTATTAGATTTCAATTCCTCGGCTAGGCCCTGAAAGGCATCTCTGCTATAGTTTACAAATCTCTGTTCCGTATAGTATATATAATTTATCCAATCCACATTTCTATTGATCTGTATCATTGAGATATGAGAGAGAAAGCCTGCTGTGATTTGATTTTGGGCCTTGTATTCGTCAGGGACCCCCCTAGGAACACCTATGGGATCTATATAAACTTTGGGATCCTCAGCATAACCGGTGTGCAGCTGACCCAGACTCCTTCTCTTCCTGGATATCAGTGGAGCTATATTCTCGGATCCAGACTCTTTCTCACGTGTCTTTTAATGACTACCCAGTCTCCAGGCTGCAGGCTGTGACTCCCAGGATCCTGGTTCGGATCTGGAAGAGAACTGAAAACATTATCATATACTTTCTTGAGTCTTTTATGCAAATCCCTTACATATGAGCTTAATACATGGTTACTCATTTCCAGTGCTTGGGAAAAGAAACATCCTAAACTAGGCACTTTGCCAAATAGTACTTCATACGGAGAAAGTCCAGTTTTTCTATTTGGAGTGTACCTTACTGAGTATGGGGCTAATGGTAAACATTCAGGCCAAGATTTCCCTGTTTCAGCCATGGCCTTTTGGATTTTTAACTTCAATGTCCCATTTAGTCTTTCTACTTTTCCACTGCTTTGTGGATAATATGGGGTGTGGAAAGCTTGTTGAATTCCCAGAGCTGTCAAAACTTCATTCATTATTTCACCTGTGAAATGTGCACCTCTATCACTTTCGATCACCTCTGGTACTCCATACCTGCACACCACCTCCGCAAGCAGCTTCTTTGCGGTTGCCGCAGCCGTAGCCTTGGCAATCGGGAAAGCCTCCGGCCAACCTGAGAATAAATCAAAACACACCAACACATACTCCCATGACCCTGATTTTGGCAGCTGAATCTAATCAATCTGCAGTCTCTGGAAAGGATAGAGGGGCCGAGGGGCGTGTTTGGGTGGTGTCTTGACTACCCTTCCCTGATTATGTGTAGCACATACCATGCATCCCTGGATCAAACCTTCTATACAGGTGGAAAAGCCTGGTGCCACCCAATGCTTCTGCATCACGCTCATTACAGCAGTTTTGGACTAGTGGGTTGGCCCATGTAACATCTGGGCGACCGCAGGGTACAACGCCCTTGGAAGGCATCGACGCATCCCTCTTCCCCATACCCCATTTGCTTCACTCAGACATGCACCTTCTTTTTCCCACTTTTCTACTTCCTCCTGGCGCACCTGAGCCTGCATCTGGGATAAGGCATCCTCCGACACAAAGGGATTTTTGGGAGCGCTTACCTGGTGCATCGTTACCCCTTGGAGTGGTCTACTGGCTGCTGCATCGGCCATTGCACTTCCTTTACTCACCTGATCAGTGCGTCTGGTATGTGCTTTAACTTTTATGACAGCTACCTCTTTTGGTAATTGTAATGCATCAATTAACTGCTGGACTGCGTCAGCATTTTTAATGGGATGTCCTGCTGCCGTCAGGAATCCTCTAGACTTCCAAATTGGACCAAAATCATGAGCTATACCGAATGCGTATCTAGAATCTGTGTAGATGTTAACAATTCTACCTTCAGCTATCTTACAGGCCTCGGTCAGAGCCTTAAATTCAGCCTCCTGGGCCGACTGATATGGGAGCATTGGTTCTGCTTTGATTACTGCATTCAGGGAGACAATGGCATACCTGGTGTGGAAGGTACCTGAGTCATCTTGGTGGCGAGATCCATCTACAAAAGATTCAAAATCAACATTAAGTCTTTCAGTTTCAAACACTGTGGGTAGGCCTGCTGTTTTCTGTGCCATAAGCTGAACACAATCATAAGGAATCTCCTCTCTTGGATCTTCTTTGTACAATACCGTACCTGACCTCCCCCCTAGATCCGAGAGAGGCAACAATGTGGCAGGATTAAGTGTGGTACATCTCTGCAAAGAAACATTTGGAGGCATTAAAAGTGCACATTGCAATCGAAGGTGACGTGCAGCTGAAAGGTGTGCCGGTTGCACCTGGTTCAGTATGGTGTATACATCATGAGGTGTAAGTACTGTTAGTGGATGATCAAGCACGATGTCTGACGATTTGTGGAGCAATAGTCCTACAGCATGTACTGCCCGTACACAGGACGGGCACCTCTAGCCACTGCATCTAGTCTTCCACTGAAATAGGCTACTGGCCTTTGATTATCACCATGTAACTGAGTCAATACTCCTGCCACGTGTCCCTGCTATTCATGGAGATACAGGGTGAATGGTAGTTCATAGTTGGGGGTTCCTAGCGCTGGAGCTGCCACAATCCTGTTTTTGAGGGAATAAAAAACAGTCTATACCTTCAGGAGTTAGTTTAAAAGGCACAATGGTGATACAGTCACAGAGAGGCTGCATGAGGATTGATACAGCATGTATCCACTGCCTGCAGTAGAAACCAGTCCAAGAAATGTCCTAAGAGCGGCAACATTAACAGGAATAGGAAAATTCTGTACAGCTTCTTTGCGAGCGCTGGTCAGATGTCGAGCCCCCCCGGTGTGATGCAATGTCCCAAAAAGATAACTGAAGATTTACAAAATTGCAGTTTATCCTTTGACGCTTTACAACCAGCTTGGTACAGAAACAACATGAGTAATATTGTTGCAATGCAACACTGTTTCCTGGAGGGGACACAAATCAGTAAGTCATCAACATATTATAAAAATAACATTGGCAAAATCAATAACTGTGAACCAAGCAGCATCCTGAGATATCTCAGCATGTATCCTTGCTCCTCTCTTTGCCTGCACTAAATCATGTTGTACCCCTTGTGCTATTCTGGGTAGATCCTCTGCTTTAACTGATCTCCAATCTGGTCTACTTACTTTCACCTTGTCTAGGGGAGTGCTAACCTTCTCTGCCTGTCTATCTTTACATGCTTTTTTTTCAACACTTCTGTAAACATACCCCCTGCTTCTGCGTCCTTGACTTCTGCATTATCAGGTCCGGTCCTACCAACATAACACTTGTATGACTCATCTATCAGTCTATCGTATCTAGCTTCATCTGCCAATTTTCCTTCTTCTGTGTTCCATCCCACATCTGACCAATAATAACAGTTTTCATTCCCTGGGCGGGTGACACAGAGATAAAATGTCCCTTTCCCCCAAGTCTGGTGCGCTGATCCCTTGAAATCATTTCTATCACAGTTGAATATTTGACAGAAATCGAACTTAAAGATAACCACAGGGGTTATAGTATTAACCCAGAAGTTAACCCCAAAGGTGGGCATGCTGGCACTACTGGAGATCAGGATACAGCCCAAAAGGATATATATCAGAAACTTCATGACTGCTGACTAATCTTGTCCTTCTTGCAGTGGGAGGCGTGAATCCAGGTGCTCTTGCCCTCGAGCTTCAGGGCAGTAGGGGTGGTCAGGACCACAGTGTAGGGACCCTCAAATCTGGGCTGGAGACAGTCTCTTCTCACAAACTTTTTCACGTACACAAGGTCACCAGGCGAGAAGTTGTGCACCGTGTCACCTGTAGATTCTGGAAGAGAAGCAGACACTGTAGAGTGGGTGTTAGTCAATTCTTTAGACAAAGCAATCACAAATTTTACTACTTTATCATTGGTTTCAGATAGCTCCTGGTGCCTAATTTCTCCTATCTTGGGAGGGGCACCCACTGGGAACAGAGGTAGTGCAGTAGCTTCCGGATTAGGAACAGAGGCAGGGGCTGAAGGACCGAGCCCTGGGACAGGGGCCTCAGTGACGGGGACTAAAACCTTTTCCGGTTGTCCGGGTGGTTGGTAGTAGGTGCCGGAAGGCGTCAGGAGGGGATATAGGCCTGACTGGGTGGTTCCGGGTGTTCCAAGATGGCCGCTGGGTGTCCCAAGATGGCTGCTAGGGGAAGTGGGAAGGGCGTTGTCTGGGGGCGTCCCACTGTTGGGTATGGAAGGGGCATTGGGCTGGGCATTACACCAGGGGCGACCCACCCCACAGACACGGCAGGTCTCCGCCCAGGGCGGATTCTGTTCACCACACGCACGACAAGTCCAACCTCCCTTTGTTCTGAGATCGGTGCCATTATAGGGCGGTGGCTGGGGACTTGGCACAGTGACAGGCATGAGGGGTGCAGCAGCCATTTTAGTTACATCAACAAGATCACATGCAGAGCATTTCACATATCCGAACAATGGCTCAGCACCTTCTGATCCTCCTGCACCATCTACTTCCTTCCAGCCCTCAACTTTCAAATCATTTGCTACTCTGAGATGTGCCTGAGCCTGATGCAGGAGTCCCTCATCACCCAACTTTCCTTTCTTCTGTCCTACATAATCTTTTCCACACTGAAGGATGGAGTGTCCTTGTACTAGGCAGACCCATCATCTTATACAAACTTCTCACATTTTTATCAGCCTTCTTGCCTTCCCGTGACTGAACTAGCTCACAGACCCCCACAGCACCACCCTCTAACTTATGAGGTCTCTCAGATCTAAACATGTGCATCATGATTTGACAGAGTGCAATGATCTGTCGCGACTCAGACCACCGGCGTCACTCGCAGGTCACCACCCGTCAATACAGAGTCCCCGCTCTATATACTGACAAGACAAAAGAGCCCTACTCTATTCTGTCCCTTCCCTAACTGTGGATGGTGACTTTACAGCACAGTTCGCCGTGACACTCTAACACTTTCAGCGGGCCGTCTCCTTGTGAGACTCCCCTGCATTGGACAAAGAGCCCTCCTCAATTTGTCACTTACTTGGTAGACAAAGAGCCCTCCTCAATTTGTCATTTATAAGACAGAGAATCCTAATCAATCTGTCACTAACTTGGTAGACAAAGAGCCTCCTCAATTTGTCACTGATAAGACAGAGAATCCTAATCAATCTGTCACTAACTAGACTATCATGTGCGTCTTTTACCCCACTCAACACTTCAAAAATCTAAAATTTGTCCCAACTTTATTCTAACAGTCACGGGAGACAACTATCTACATAAAGGTACAGTGACCGGAGGAGGAGAAGAAAGTGGTGTTGACACGAGCACGCGCAGACATGCGACGTCACTCGGTCTCACTTGCTGGTTCGAAGCGTGGCGTGGGATCGCCTTCGGTCTCACCACTCAACCGGTCACCCACCCAGACCCAAAATAGACAATACAGCTAAGCCAACAATGACTGACACACAGGCAAGTGGGACGCATATAATGTATATGATCCCAACTTACCGTGTTCAACGGAGGCTGCAGTCCTCGCACTCAGTCACCGCGGGCACCACCGCAAAGTCCTCAGGACGGGTCCGGACGGGCGGTGATCCACTGCCCCATGTTGTTATGCGCCAATTGTCGGGGTCGTATCGACAAACCACTCGTCCTCCAGTCACTCCAAATTTAGACTATAAGCATGGGTTAACCGTTTAAAGAATGAGTCAGACAACAGGCTGGTTCAAACTTCAGAGCATGCTTAGAGGGCTATATGCAGGCACCAAATCCAGCAATGTTCTGTTCTTTATTTCTGCAAGCATGAGATTACATACACAGGATGTCAGGGTGGAGTAAGGGATGGATGGGGGCGAGGAGGTAAGCTGTATATGTCTATATATGTACATGTCCAGCATCTGGCCATCTCTAATTGGTTCACATTCCATAGGTCTTGTATCCAGGCAGACTTTGGTGATGTAATCCTAGCTGATGCAGCATTTCCTGTAGTCAAGTTTCATTTTCTGAGAATCGATACTGCTTTTCTTGTATATCACGTGGTTTCTCAGTTCCCCAAAGGTGGGGGCAGACATCAGTGCATTTCTCGGAGACAGGCACTAGCTGGTACTAACATCATCTTAGGTCTTGTATCCAGGCAGACTTTGGTGATGTAATCCTAGCTGATGCAGCATTTCCTGTAGTCAAGTTTCATTTTCTGAGAATCGATACTGCTTTTCTTGTATATCACGTGGTTTCTCAGTTCCCCAAAGGTGGGGGCAGACATCAGTGCATTTCTCGGAGACAGGCACTAGCTGGTACTAACATCATCTTAGAATAAGTTTTGTTTCTGATGCAATACTCATCAAGGAAAACTTTGTGTTTATCAATGTTATCAAGAGCACATATAAACATAGCAAAAGCACATATAAAAATATAAAGGTAGAAAGATATATTTTACCTTGACAATATGTTGGGGTAGAGAGTTCCAGAGTAGAGAGGATCTACGGGAGAAATCTGATAAGCAATAGTGGGAAGAGGAGATAAATGGGGAGTAGAGAAGGAGATCTTGTGATGATTGGAGGTTGCATGCAGGTAAGTATCGGGAGACTATGTCACAGGTGTATGGAGGACACAGGTTGTGGATGACTTTGTATACCAAAGTCAGAGTTTTGAACTGGAGTCTATGGGCAATGGAGAGCCAGTGCAGGGATTGATAGAGGAGAGAAGCCGGGGAACAGTGGGGTGACAAGTGGATTAGTCAGGCAGCAGACTTTAGAATAGATTGGATGGGTGTGAGAGTATTAGAAGGAAGGCCACAGAGCAGAAGGTTGCAGTAGGTGAGGTGCGAGATGGTGAAGGCATGCAATAGTGTTTTTGCAGATTCATGGTTGAGGAATGTGCCTATCCGGGAGATATTTTTGAGCTGGAGTCAGCAGGAAGTGGAAAAGGCTTGGATCTCCAATTTGAAGAATAGATCAGAGTCAAGCTTGCGGGACTGGGGACAGTATACAGCCATTGACTTTGAACAACAGGTACAATTGAACAAGAGCAGATGAAGCTTGAGCAAAGAATGATCATAAATACATAGAGTACAGCACAGGCAAATATAGATATGAAGAACGTGCAAACAAAATCACCATAAAAGAGTAAATTACACTGAAAATAATGCCATCCAATGGGCTCAATCTCTAAACCTTTTAATATGGTGATCAGAAGCACCGCTAATGCATAAGTGTGAAACGCAGAGCCACTTAAGAGAATATCAAAAAAGTAGGAAAGTATATTGCATAAAAAATGCAGAGAACACTAATGATAGGTAAAGGCAGGGTCGGACTGAGGCACCGGGACATCGGAGAAATCTCTGGTGGGCCTCGGCCCCCAGCCCCTGCCTCCTTCATTAGTCCCTGCCCTGCATGTCGATAGTGCCTATACAACTGACCGGCCATGCTGTGTGCAGATGTCAGGCGCAAACTCCCCTCATCCAGCTGAGAGCACTGCGCCAGCCATTTCCACATCATCCTATAAATCATTCCCAGCAATGACATCGCTAGGCTGTTCTGTGCGCACAGGACCTGTGATGAGGTCATGGGAGGGGAGGAGTTAGGGGTCACATGATCAGGGGCCTCTGTATGCAGGACTTTGGGGTGCTGATTGTCATGGTGCTGGATGAGGGGAAGTTTCTGTGTGATGACGGGTTTACAGGGTGGATGTAGCAGAGCTGTTTGTGTATGAGGTGTACGGAGCAGAGCCACGTGTGTATGGGGTGTACGGAGCAGAGCCGCGTGTGTATTGGGTGTACGGAGCAGAGCCGCGTGTGTATAGGGTGTACAGAGCAGAGCCACGTGTGTATTGGGTGTACAGAGCAGAGCCACGTGTGTATAGGGTGTACGGAGCAGAGCCGCGTGTGTATAGGGTGTATGGAGCAGAGCCGCGTGTGTATAGGGTGTACGGAGCAGAGCCGCGTGTGTATAGGGTGTACGGAGCAGAGCCGTGTGTGTATGGGGTGTACGGAGCAGAGCCGCGTGTGTATAGGGTGTACAGAACAGAGCCATGTGTGTATAGGGTGTATGGAGCAGAGCCGCGTGTGTATAGGGTGTATGGAGCAGAGCCGCGTGTGTATAGGGTGTACGGAGCAGAGCCACGTGTGTATAGGGTGTACGGAGCAGAGCCGCATGTGTATAGGGTGTACGGAGCAGAGCCACGTGTGTATAGGGTGTACGGAGCAGAGCCGCGTGTGTATAGTGTGTACGGCGCAGAGCCACGTGTGTATAGGGTGTACGGAGCAGAGCCGCGTGTGTATAGTGTGTACGGCGCAGAGCCACGTGTGTATGGGGTGTACGTAGCGGAGCTGTTTGTGTATGAGGTGTACGGAGCAGAGCCACGTGTGTATGGGGTGTACGGAGCAGAGCCGCGTGTGTATAGTGTGTACGGCGCAGAGCCACGTGTGTATAGTCTGTACGGCGCAGAGCCACGTGTGTATGGGGTGTACGTAGCGGAGCTGTGTGTGTATGGGGTGTACGGAGCGGAGCCGCATGTATATAGGGTGTACGGAGCAGAGCCGCGTGTGTATAGGATGTACGATGCAGAGCCGCGTGTGTATAGGGTGTACGGAGCAGAGCCGCGTGTGTATAGGGTGTACGGAGCAGAGCCACGTGTGTATTGGGTGTACGGAGCGGAGCCATGTGTGTATGAGGTGTACGGAGCAGAGCCACGTGTGTACGGGGTGTACGGAGCAGAGCCATGTGTGTACTTGATGTACGGAGCAGAGCCACGTGTGTATGGGGTGTACGGAGCAGAGCCATGTGTGTACGAAGTGTACGGAGCAGAGCCACGTGTGTACGGAGCAGAGCCATGTGTGTACTTGGTGTACGGAGCAGAGCCCAGCGTGTATGGGGTGTACGGAGCGGAGCAACATGTGTACGGGGTGTACAAAACAGCCCTGTGTGTACGAAGTGTACGGAGCTGAGCCGTGTGTACGAAGTTTACGGAGTGGAGCCATGTGTGTATGGGAGGGGAGCAGTGAAGGAACAGGCACCGGGAGAGAGGAGAGCTGGGCGAGGAACTGGTGACTGTGTCCGCAGCTGGCTCTTGGCTGTTCCTCATCCAGCAGTGGGCAGTCTGTGGACGCCCAGCCGTGCACTATGGCGGCTGTGGAAGTCACCGGGACCAGCAGCTGCAACGGGAGCAGCGACACCTCCAGCCCCGGCGAGGAGAGGATGAGGCGCCTCTTCCAGACCTGTGATGGGGACGTCGATGGCTATATCAGCAGGTATGGGGGGCACAACTGCAGGGTTCACTTATCCCCTGTGAGTGCAGGAGGCTGGGCTGAGAGCCCTTGTGCCCACTGATGATGCCACCCTCCGGGCCCTGGGGGCACAGGGGCTCCACTCATTCTGCTCTGATACAGCACATGTCCCTCCTTGCCAATGTGCTGCCCACCTTTCCTGGGTACAGCAGGGGGAATCTGCTGGCAGGGTCAGTCCTCAGGGCGCTGCTGCCATTGTTCTGAGAAGTGGAGTTATTTCTAGCAGTTCCTGACATTTGTGCCCATGTACTTAGAACAGATTATGGAGGGCAGCGCTGGCACATGAGAAATCCCAGCGGGATGTGACATTCGGGCTCAGTCTTACAGGATTTATGGCAGATATGACACATCTTAGTTTACCTAAGGCCATGTTCACACTGAGGTATAAGTGCTCCAGAATCTGAAGCAAAAAAGTCTGGGGCTGACCCTGTGGTGCTCGCTGTGGGTTCTGCGCGTGGAATACCCCATCCCATTGTGTAAGGCCACGGGCCACCCACTCCGGTGTCCAGGAAGATTGTTCACTAGGTGACATGTCACAGGTTAATAGAAATCCACTGGAATGACCAGCAGTGCAGATTACCCATTGCAGTTTATGGGGGCGATTTGTGGGTAGTTCATATGTTAATCTGCTCTGTGGAGACTAAAGATACTGCCACACTAAGCAATCTGGTTAGCGATCACGATAACGACGCAAGCTAACGAGATCGTTGGTGTGATCGCTTTTAGGTCGCTAGTAGCTGCCAAACAGGAGATCTCATAAACGACTCATCAGCGGTCAGCGATCTCTTTAACGACTTTGGCGGTCGTTAGGATCTGTCATTAGCATGTACTGAGCGCAACCTTTTCCACGCCCCTCACCACAGATATATGTTATATATGTGCAACAATTTATGTTTTGACCGCGTCATGAAAGAAGGCGTATAGCGCTCCCTTTCATTGTTCTCGAGCGCTTCTCATTCATAGGAATTTCCAGCATCGCTCCTGCTCTCTGCGTCCTGCTAGCCTGCTTTGCAGCTACTGCGATCCTCTCTGTGACGCAAAAGAAAACCTAGTCCCACCTGCCTGCTTCTACAGATACTGCGATCCACTCCGTGATGCTAAAAACCCTAGTCCCGCCTGTGCCGCTGTCATATGCGTCACAAACGAGGTCGCTCGTCGTTCGCAAAAGGTGCCAAACACAGCGATATAGGCTCACCAGCGGGACGCCAACGATCAAAAAACGGTCCAGAACGCTAGTGAACGATCAGCAACATCACAGCAGGGGCCACATCGCTGCTACATGCCACACACAACGACGTCGCTAACGAGATCGCTAAATAGTGACGTTTTAGCGATGTTGTTAGCGATCTCGTTAGCGATCTCGCTTAGTGTGGCATACCCTTAAGGCTACTTTCACACATCAGTCTTTTTGTGTGAGAGAGAGACCTTGGATTCCGGATCAGTTTTTTTGACGGATTTGACAAAACACTGGTCCGGTTCCATAGACTTGCATTATTTCCGGCCGCCTGATGCGCCGATTCAGGCACTATCAGGCGGCTCCGGAAAAAAAAACAAAAAACTTGCAGTCAAACTTGTACATTTCCGACGGATCCGGCCAAAAACGGATGCAGCGCAATGACATCAGGCACGATCTGGCGCTAATGTAAGTCAATGGTAAAAAAACGCATCTGGTACCGGATGCGTTTTTTTAAAAACACGCCGGATCACGCCTGACGTCAAAAGACTGATGTGTGAAAGAGGCCTAAGGTAGGCTCATACTGAGGTGTTTTTTCTCAGTTTTTGCAGTAGAAAATCTATAAAAAAAAACACCAGTTTTCGAGTTTGTGTTGTAAAACACTGCCAAAAAACCCTCTGTGTGAACATGTTCTATGAGAGGAAAAACAATCTGTTTTTCAAGAAGAAAACTCTTCAGGAATTATTACTTTTCTCTTGGGTTTTGTAGACCTAAAATCTCCTTTATATTAGTATTTTCTGGACTTTACTTGAGCTCTTTTTCAACACTTTATTCTTGCTGGAGCTTTTTCTTTATGGGAGCGTCTTACTGACAGTCGATGACTTTAAAAAAAATCTTTATAACGAATAAGAAAACAGTAGCTTTTTTTTTTAAACGAAAGCACTGACATACGCTTGAAAAGACTTCATGATCTTGACATCTTTTTAGCTTTCCCATTGACTTATATTTTAAAGGGAACTTCTCATATCACCAAATAATGTTAATCTGCAGATATCAGCCGCCGCCTGAATCTGCGTGGGAGCGATGAGGAGAGGTGAGTATAGTTATATATATATATATATATATATGTATATATATACATATATATATATATATATACATATATCCTGGTTGCATGATACCCTGTATGAGGGGGGCATGTAACTCTATGAGGAGGGCTGCATTATATTCTGTGGGGGGCTGTATTATACTATATGAAGGGGGCTGCATTATATTCTATGGGGGGCTGCATTATACTCTATGATGCTTGCTGCATTATATTCTATGGGGAGCTACATTATATTCTATGAGGAGGGCTGCACTATATTCTATGAGGAGGGCTATATTTTACTTTATGAGGGGGCTACATTATACTATATGAGGGGGCTACTTTATATTCTATGAGTTGGCTACTTTATAATCTATGAGAGGGGCTACCCCAACCCCTGCTACATAATTACTACCGTATATTATACCCTGATATTAGCGTGTTTTACCGCACAATTGGTGGTCTTGTATTTATTTCTATGTAGCTACATAGCGGGCCCCAAGAATGATTTTCTCTGGTGGGCCCAAGGTGTTCCAGTCCGACGCTGGGTAAAGGGCAACCACAGAAGTCAATGAATCATATGCTATCTGTACTAAGTAATACCCAACTGAGATGCTTAAGTAGAAGTGTTCATGCTGAAATATGATTACGCTGACAACTCATGCAATGTACTATGAGACTAGTATACAGTGAGTACGGAAAGTATTCAGACCCATTTAAATTTTTCACTCTTTGTTTCATTGCAGTCATTTTTTTAAAAAAAATTTCTCACTAATGTACACTCTGCACCCCATCTTGACTGAAAAAAAAACAGAAATGTAGAAAGTTTTGCAAATTTATTAAAAAAGAAAAACTGAAATATCACATGGTTATAAGTATTCAGAGCCTTTGCTCAGTATTGAGTTGAAGCACCCTTTTGAGCTAGTACAGCTGTAGGATAGAGAGCCCACTGTGTGACCGGGCTGGAACCAAGGGGGCTGTCACTTAAGTTCCTAGGGGGTAGGTTCCCGGGGGAAGGAACTGCAGGACGACCCAGAGACGGTTCTGGAAGGGATGGGGGCGGGGCGACTATAAAAGGAGCACAGGAGACCAGCAGGGGGCATGTGACGCAGAGGCAGACAAACGGCAGGAAGGAGGCACCTGACCGGGATTGGAGAGCAAGACAAGGCCAGCGGCCACTCGGAAAGTACAGGGACTCACGCAGCGTCGGACTGGAACACCTTGGGCCCACCAGAGAAAATCATTCTTGGGGCCCACTATGTAGCTACATAGAAATAAATACAAGACCACCAATTGTGCAGTAAAACACACTAATATCAGGGTATAATATAAGGTAGTACATGTCTTAATTATGTAGCAGGAGTTGGGGTAGCCTCCCTCATAGATTATAAAGCAGCCCCCCTCATAGGGGATAATGCTGCCCCCCTCATAGAGGATAATGCTGCCCCCCCTCATAGGGTATAATGCTATATATATATATATATATATATATATATATATATATATATATAATAGATACCATATGTACTCGAGTATAAGCCAACCCCCCCTAATTTTGCCACAAAAAACTGGGAAAACTTATCGACTCGAGTATAAGCCTAGGGTGGAAAATGAGATTATGCCCCATATGCTGCCCCATGTATTATGTCCCACAAGATGCTCCATAGATTGTGCCCCATATGCTGCCCATGTATTATGCCCCCATAGATAATCCATAGATTGTGCCCTCATAGATGCTCCATAGATTATGCCCCCATAGATGCTCCATAGATTATGCCCCATAGATTATGCCCCCATAGATGCTCCATAGATTATTCCCCCATAGATGCTCCTTAGATTATGCCCCCATAGAAGCTCCATAGATTGTGCCCCCATAGATTATGACCCTATAGATGCTCCATAGATTATGCCCCCATAAATGCTCCTTAGATTATGCCCCATAGATTATGCCCCCATAGATGCTCCTTAGATTATGCCCCCATAGATTATGCC
This sequence comes from Oophaga sylvatica, assembly GCA_033576555.1. NCBI lineage: Eukaryota > Metazoa > Chordata > Amphibia > Anura > Dendrobatidae > Oophaga > Oophaga sylvatica. The sequence goes on from JARQOD010007956.1 coordinate 16,321, forward strand.
CCCATAGATGCTCCTTAGATTATGCCCCCATAGATGCCCCATAGATTATGCCCCCATAAATGCTCCTTAGATTATGCCCCCATAGATTATGCCCTCATAGAAGCTCCATAGATTATGCCCCCATAGATGCTCCATAGATTATGCCCCCATAGAAGCTCCATAAATTATGCCCCCATAGATGCTCCATAGATTATGCCCCCATAAGTGCTCCTTAGATTATGCCCCCATAGATGCTCCATAGATTATGCCCCCATAAGTGCTCCTTAGATTATGCCCCCATAGAAGCTCCATAGATTATGCCCCCATAGATGCTCCATAGATTATGCCCCCATAAGTGCTCCTTAGATTATGCCCCCATAGATGCTCCATAGATTATGCCCCCATAGATGCTCCATAGATTATGCCCCCATAAATGCTCCTTAGATTATTCCCCCATAAATGCTCCACAGATTATGCCCCTATAAATGCTCCACAGATTATGTCCCCATAGATTATGCCCCCATAAATGCTCCACAGATTATGCCCCCATAGATTATGCCCCCATAAATGCTCCACAGATTATGCCCCCATAGATTATGCCCCCATAAATGCTCCAGATTATGCCCCCATAGATTATGCCCCATAAATGCTCCAGATTATGCCCCCATAGATTATGCCCCCATAAATGCTCCACAGATTATGCCCCCATAGATTATGCCCCCATAGATGCTCCACTGTGCCCCCATAGATGCTGCAAAAAAAAAAAAAAAGACATACTCACCTCTCGTCGCTGGGGGCCAGGTGCTGGTGTCCTGGGCACCTGCGATATTTACCTGTCACCGGGTCCACTGCTGAGCGCTGCTGTCTTCGGTCCTCCGGCAGTGAATGCTCAGGCAGGGGGCGCGGCGCTCACTAATGACGTCATCGCGCTCTCTGCCTGAACATCGCAGCAAGAGAGTACGCGATGACACAGCAGCGCTCAGCGGTTGGAGCGGGTGACAGGTAAGTAATGATATTCACTGCTTCCCACGCCCATGTGGGCGTGGGAAGCAGTGAATATTCATTTCTCTTTAGCAGTGGGGACAGGGGCTCCTGCCTCCTGTCACCCGCTGCTGCTCCGCTGGCACGGGGCCCCCATGGCAGCTGCGTGGTGTGCCGCTATTAGCGACACGCCACCGGCTGGGGGCCCCTGGAGCAGCGGGGGCCCTAGGCAACTGGCCCCTGTATGCCAGCAGGTGCCAGGGCCCCCAGATGCCAGGGCCCACCGGAGAATCCTCCGGTTCTCCGGAGGGCCAGTCCGACCCTGGACTCACGTGACTCAGGGAGAGGACGTTCCCAAGCAGAGCGGAGAGGCAGCAGAACTCTGACGCCGTCACCCACCACTGCCCCACTCCAGGCCTCGGCTGCGGCCTGTACGCTGCCAGCCGCACCTGCAACTGCCTCACTCCAGCCCGCGGCTGCGGCCCATACACTGCCATCTGCGGCTGCCACTGCCCCATTCCAGCCTGCGGCCGTGGCTTTTACGCTGCCATCCGCGGCCGCCACTGCCTTATTCCAGTCCGCGGCTGTGGCCTGTGCACTGTCACCCGCAGCCGCCGCTGCCCCATTCCAGCCCACAGCTGTGGCCTGCATGACAGGATCCGCAGCTGCCGCCATCTCGGCTCCGAGAGGGGCGGTCTCAATGCTGGGGAACTTCTCCAGGGCCTGTTGCGCCCTATCTGCACCTGGGTGTAGGAACGCCCAAAGCCTACGACAGATCCTCGTTGGCTGGGCCCAGCGGCTGAGATGCCGAATGGACACCTCCCGGACAACAGCTCTGCCAGACGTCAGAGAAGGATAAGTGACACTCCGTTAACTGTTCGTTATACTTCTAGGACCTTTAGGCTATGTGCACACGTTGCAGAATTTCCGTGGAAATTTCCGCAGCAATCCCGCACCTCCCTGCCACGGGAAATACGCATTTTTATAGGTATGCGTATTCCCGCCAGAATCTAGTGTTTTCCAAGCGATCTGTAGCATCGCTTGGAAAACTGACAGGTTGGTCACACGAGTCAAACATAGTGTTTGACAAGTGTGAGCAACTTTTTACTATTGATGCCGTCTATGCCGCATCAATAGTAAAAAGATCTAATGTTAAAAATAATAAAAAATCGTAATATTCTCACCTTCCGGCGGCCCCCGCAGCCTTCCCGCCTCTCAGCGACGCTTCCGGCCAATCGCATTCCCAGGCGTCCTTATCAACAATGACCCCAGATAACGTAGCATCACACGAAACCGATACGTCAGGTGGGCGGGAAAGCTGCGGGGGCCGCCGGAAGGTGAGAATATCATTATTTATTTTAATTATTATTTTAACATGGATATGGTACCCAGGGCCTGGAGGAGAGTCTCCTCTCCTCCAGGCCCTGGGTACCATCCGCACATGAACCGCTTACTTTGCGCATGGTGGGCATAGCTGTTATGAATGGGTTAGAGATGGTTTCTGAGCAGAGGCTTCCTCTGGTGGTTACAGACAGTACTGAACCTTTCAGCGAGGAGTTGCAATCTGGATTCATTGACTGGTCTGATATAAGGGAGGTTTCCTCCCATGATGGTTGCCGGTGATCAATTGTTCTTGTCTCAATTGTGGTTCCTGGTTCATTTGGAAGTTTGTTGGAGTCTTGCCTGCATCTCCTGCTTTCAGATAAGATATTTTTTGCTTTTATTTTTGTGCTTGCTTTTTGCATTGTTTTCTGCACTTTTGTGGAGGTCAGCCAGGTCCCCTCCTGGGGACTGAGCTCCTCACAGTTTATCTGCAGCCACTGTTATTTGCTCATTTGCTTTTTCCTGTTTTTTCAGCGGCTGCGGCTTGGTTTTTGTTCACACTGAGAACTGATTTAGTGGGTGGCGAGATCGTGTGATCTCAGTATTTTTGTAATCAGACTTGTTGGATTTTTGTAGGGTTTTCTGGGTTGCAGAAAGTAATCTCTCCTGTCCTAACCTATTTAGTCAGCTTGTGGCCCCAGCGTTTGCTCAGTCTATTTTCTGCCTATGTTTGTATTTTCATCTTGTCTAACCGCCATTATATGTTTGGGGGCTTCCTATATGCTTTGGGGATCTGCTCCAGGGCAGATAGCTTTCATATTTCTGCCTTTAGGTGTAGTTATCTCTCAGGCTGTGACGAGGCATCTAGGATCAATGTAGGAATGCTCCACGGCTACCTCTAGTTGTGTCATTAGTTTAGGAATCTGCAACCCATCAGTTATCAACATCTCAGGTGTTCGGCTGCCCTGCTGTTGTTCCTGTCCTCCTCAACTACCGAAACATAACACATAGCCACATGTGGAAAGTAAGCAGTTCAATGCATTCCTATGGCGGCAGAATCGCCGCGATTCCGCAAAAGTAATGAGCATGCTGCGTATTTTTCCGCTATGCGATTCTGCCGCGGAAAAACACGCAGCATGTGCACAGCATTACGGAATCCCATAGAATATAATGAGTTGCATTGGGTAAGCGGTTTTGCTGCGTTTTCGAAAACCGCAACGTGTGCACATAGCCTTAGTTGGCCATATTGCGGCCCTATAGTCATTGGCACCAGCCTAACAGCCGTTTGCTCAGTTATTTGTGTATTGTTGTATACTTTCCCTGCGAGAACTACTACTAGTTATTCCTATAATCACCATATAAAGGTTCAGTTTAAGCTTGCTCAGTCTCCAACTCATCACTCTATCCCTCGTACCTGCGAATACCACACAGCCATGAGTCTTCTTGGGAATGATGCAACAAGATTTTTCACACGTGGATTTGGGGATCCTCTCTCATTCTTCCTTGCAGAGCCTCTCCAGTTTCATCAGGTTGGATGGTGAACGTTAGTGGACAGCCATTTTCAGGTCTCTCCAGAGATGCTTAATTGGGTTTAGGTCAGGGCTCCGGCTGGGCCAGTCAAGAATGGTCACAGAGTTGTTCTGAAGCCACTCCTTTGTTATTTTAACTGTGTGCTTAGGGTCATTGTCTTGTTGGAAGGTAAACCTTCTGCCAAGTCTGAGGTCCAGAGCACTCTGGAAGATGTTTTCATCCAGGATATCTCTGTACTTGGCGCATTCATGTTTCCTTCAATTGCTACCAGTCATTCTGTCACTGCAGCTTAAAAACACCCCCATAGCATGATGCTGCCACCACCATGTTTCACTGTTGGGATTGTATTGGGCAGATGATTAGCAGTGCCTGGTTTTCTCCACACATACAGCTTAGAATTATCACCAAAAGTTCTTTCTTCGTCTCTTCATCTCTCTTATTTCTCATAGTCTGGGAGTCCTTCTTGTGTTTTTTTAGCAAACTCTATGCAGGCTTTCATATGTCTTGCACTGAGGAGAGGCTTCCATCGGGCCACTCTGCCATAAAGGCCCAACTGGTGGAGGGCTGCAGTGATAATTGACTTTGTTGAACTTTCTCCCATCTCCTTACTGCATCTGTGTAGCTCAGCCACGGTGATCTTGGGGTTATTCTTTACCTCTCTAACCAAGGCTCTTCTCCCACGATTGCTCAGTTTGGCTGGAAGGCAAAGTCTACGAAGACTTCTGGTGGTACCAAACTTCTTGCATTTAAGGATTATGGAGGCCACTGTGCTCTTAGCAACCTTGAGTACTGTAGAAATTCTTTTGTAACTTTGGCCAGATCTGTGCCTTGCCACAATTCTGTCTCTGAGCTCCTCGGCCAGTTCCTTTGACCTCATGATTCTCATTTGGTCTGACACGCACTGTGAGCTGTGAGGTCTTATATAGACAGGTATGTGCCTTTACAAATCAGGTCCTATTAGTTTAATTAAACACAGCTGGACTCCAATGAAGGAGTAGAACCATCTCAAGGAGAATCACAAGGAAATAGACAGCATGTGACTTAAATATGATTGTCTGAGCAAAGGGTCTGAATACTTATGACCATGTGATATTTCAGTTTTTCATTTTCAATAAATTTGCAAAAATTTCTACATTTCTGGTTTAATTCAGTCAAGATGGGGCGCAGAGTGTACATTAATGAGAAAAAAATGAACGTTTTTGAACGAGGCTGAAGTTGGTTTCTTATTCGTCCAGTTTCTTATTCGGAGCTGAAGTTGGTTTCTTATTCGTCAGTTTCTTATTCAGCAATTTTTTCTTTTCTGTTTTTTATAGGTTTAACACCAAGAAATAAGGATCACAATAATAAAAAACAATGCAGCGAAAATCCCTGATCTGAATGCCCAGAACCCATTTGGGCCAGGCAGGAGGCACCTGGGTTTGATGCGGGGCATCACTATCTGTGTATTCTTAGTGTGACATAAGTGGCCCAAAGTCATTTAACCCCTTAAAAACATCAGTTACTTATTCAAATCTGTGAAAATTGGCTGTTTACCCACTTTGATGTCAATTCTGATGCCCAGAACCCATTTGGGCCAGGCTGGAGGGACCTTGGTTTGAGGAAGGGCATCACTATCTGTGTGTTCTTAGTGTGACATCAGTGGCCCAAAGTCATTTAATCGCTTAAAAACATCAGTTACTTATTCAAATCTGTGAAAATTGGCTGTTTGCCCACTTTGATGCCAATTCTGATGCCCAGAACACATTTTGGCCAGGCTGGAGGGACCTGGATTTGATGTGGGGCATCACTATCTGTGTATTCTTAGTGTAACATCGGTTGCCCAAAGTCATTTAATCGCTTAAAAACATCAGTTACTTATTCAAATCTGTGAAAATTGGCTGTTTGCCCACTTTGATGCCAATTCTGATGCCCAGTACCCATTCGGGCCAGGCTGAAGGGACCTGGGTTTGATGCAGGGAATCACTATCTGTGTATTCTTAGTGTGAGATCAGTGGCCCAAAGTCTTTTAACCCCTTAAAAACATTAGTTACTTATTCAAATCTGTGAAAATTGGCTGTTTGCCCACTTTGAAGCCAATTCTGATGCCCAGAACCTATTTGGGCCAGGCAGGAGGGACCTGGGTTTGATGCAGGGCATCACTATCTGTATGTTATTAGTGATATCAGTGGCCCGAAGTCATTTAACCCCTTAAAAATACCAGCTACTTAGTCAAATCTGTGAAAATTGGCTGTTTTACCCAATTTGATGCCAATTCTGATGCCCAGAACCCAGTTAGGCCAGGCTGAAGGGACCTGGGTTTGATGCAGGCATCACTATCTGTGCATTCTTAGTGTGAGATCAGTAGCCCAAAGTTGTTTAACCCTTTAAAAACATTAGTTACTTATTCAAATCTGTGAAAATTGGCTGTTTGCCCACTTTGATGCCAATTCTAATGCTCAGAACTAATTTGGGCCAGGCAGGAGGCACCTGGGTTTGATGCAGGGCATCATTATCTGTGTGTTCTTAGTGTGACATCAGTGGCCCAAAGTCATTTAACCCCTTAAAAATACCAGTTACTTATTCAAATCTGTGAAAATTGTCTGTTTGCACACTTTGGTGCCAATTCTGATGCCCAGAACCCAGTTGGGCCAGGCCAAAGGGACCTGGGTTTGATGTGGGGCATCACTATCTGTGTATTCTTAGTGTGACATCAGTAACCCAACTGACGAATAAGAAACCAACTTCAGCCTCGTCTTTTTTTAATTTACCAAATAGCTGCAATGAAACAAAGAGTGAAAAATACCGTGTGTTTGACAGAAGTGTTGTTGAAATGCTTTTGCCGCTGTCTTTGCTGTTTGGTTCTTCACAGGCATGACTACCAGGAACTTTGAGTAGTGGTCAACGATGGTTAGGGCGTAGACGTAGCCTGAGCGGCTTGGGGTCAGCTTCACGTGGTCCAAAGCTACCAATGCAAGCGGCTGTTTGGTGATTATTGGCTGTAACGGGGCTTGCTGGCTGTTACGGTCCTTTCTGATCAAGTTGCATGGTCCACACTCTCGGCACCAATCTTCAATGGCCTTCCTATACCAACCCAGTAGAATCTCTCGCGAAGGAGGACCTCCAACTTCTACTTCCGAAGTGTCCTGCTCCATTGTGGTATGCTTCCAGGACCATTGACGCATCACGCCTTGGGACTACCACCTGCCAGACCAATTTGTGAGTTCGGGCGTTGACACTCCTCCGACACAGCTTTCCCTCATAGATGAACAGTCTGCCCTTTTTCTTCCACTACTGTTGGGTCTCTTGTGGAGCATCTGGACCGGGGCGCGAGTCAGCTTGCGTCAGTAGCTCCTTTACCAGGCGGACTGCTGGGTCACTATCCTGCATCTCTGCCCACTCATGGTGAGGCAATGGGTTTAATGTGGCCTCTTTTGCGATGTAGCGCTTGTTTTTACCCCTTGGGCGCGTTGGGTCGCAATTGAACAGTGGAAGGCTGTTAACTCAATTTTTTTGAGTGCGTCCAGATTTTCTCCCCCATCTGGTAAGTTGGGCATTCTGGACAGCACATCAGCATTGGCGTTCTTATGCCCCGCTCAGTGCTTGATGGTGAACTCGTAGTTGGACAGCCGGGCCATCCATCGCTGCTCCAGCGCACCTAGCTTTGCGGTTTCCAAGTGAGTCAGCAGATTGTTGTCCGTGAAGATGGTAAACTTTGCCGCAGCTAGGTAGTATTTGAACCGCTCGGTCACAGCCCAGACGATGGCGAGGAACTCCAGCTTGAAGGAGCTGTAGTTGTCAGGATTCCTTTCAGTGGGACGAAGTTTCCTGCTGGCGTAGGAGATCACTGTTTCTTTGCCTTTCTGTACCGTTTGTAAAGAATATATGGCATAGTCGTCACCTGAGAGACGGTGTCCAGTAAAGCGTTCATAGGGATGCCGTCAATCACAACTGGGAGGACCGGTCGTCCTCCGACGTATTTGGCTCGCCAGTTCCGTGGGCCTGATCATGCTACTCCTGGGGGTTGGCCCTCTGCCCCAGGGTTGCTCGTATAAATGACAGAACCTTGCGATGTTCCCTTTTCTGTTGCAGCGGGTGGCAAATGGGTCGTCGGTTCTGGTCGTAGCGATCGTTGTCTCTTCCCTCTGATCGGTGGGATCCTCTTTCGCCATTGCTGAGGGACATCATCTGGACTGGAGGCCAGCTCTATCTTCTCCTTTGGGGGCACTTGCAATGACTGCACGGTTTTGGCTAGGGCAGCCACACTTTTGGTCAGCTCCTGGACTTGAAGACGTAGTTCTGCAGATGGGTCATTATCCAGGGTCTGTGCGTCAGCCTCAGCGAGGGCCTGAGGGAAGGATGCCGCCTCCTGGTGACCTGGATAGCCCTGTCTTTAAAGTCTGCAAAGCTCAGGTCAGGATTTTGTAGGGACATGATGCGCAGCTGTGACCTGTGAGTGCTGGACAGGAGTCCCTCAATAAATTGCTCCTTTAACAATCTGTCTCCATCCTGCACGCTGTCTGGGTCAATCTGCTTTATAGTCCCGTATACTGTCCTGCACCCTTTGTTTGCACCCAAAGAAGCTCAACTTTATTTCTGCTGCAGTGCGGGTGTCAAAGGTGCTCTTTAGCTTAGCCAGAACTTGCTTAACAGTCTCTTTATCAGTGTCCTGCCAGGACTTTACTTCTCTTTGAGCTGCACCAGTTAATTGTCCAATGAGAATGCTTAATTTTTGGCTTTCAGACAGGGGGTACACATCAAATAAACTGCACAGTCTCTCTTTGAAATCACTCAGGGTATACGGCTCCCCTGAGTATTGCGTTAGCCAGGCCACTCCCAGTATATATGGCATTGATAGCGGCATTATAGGGACTGCAGCGGCGGTCGCCAGATCTTGCTGCGCTCTGGGGGCTGTTGGTGCGCCTCCCGCTGGGTTCTGCTGTGGTATGGGGCTGCAGCAGCACCTGCCTCTGCATCTGGCGGCGTTATGGGGGCTTCAGCGGCGCCCACCACTAGATCCTCTCCTGCGTGAAACATTCTCTTCCCCCTAGTTAATCTTAGCCAGGCTCTGTGCCTCCACCGGCTTACCAGTTTGTTGCTCTGCCGGCATATGAGCAGTGAGCGCCGGGATTCCAGGCCTCAGCTCCCTGTGCTCTACAAGCTGACCGCAGAGTGCACGCAGCACTTCACTTTTCACGCTATCCCCCTGTCTCCGCCCACGATGGCACGCCCCTTCGTCTCCTTGCGCGCCTCGTGGTGCAAGTATGGCGGCAGTTGTACAAAACTTTCAGAAAAGTCTCTAGCACAATAAACAGTTCAATAAAGGCACACAGGACCCGGTGATACCGGGCTTCAATATACTGTTCGTGATGCCAAGTTGGATCACCTGCCAGGGCAGTGGGGTACTCGGTACCGTGCCGCTTCTTAAAGGGGCAGTGTCACAGCGGCAGTGACCCGGTCCGTGGCCCTGGGCGTCCAATAAAAGAGGAATATTTACAAAGGATAATAGAGTTTGTGATGAGGTGTTTGTGACGCCACCTGTTATGTTTTGGTAGCTGAGGAGAGCAGGCAAAAACGGCAATACACCAGAGAGGTTGGAATCTACTGGATTGCAGTACCCTGACTAACCACCACAACTAAAGGCAGCCGTGGAGCGTTCCTACGTTGGTCCTAGACGCCTCGTCACAGCCTGAGAGGTTAACTACACCTAAAGATAGAAAGAGGAAAGCTATCTGCCCCGGAGCAGATCCCCAAAGAACATAGGAAGCCCCCAAACATGTAATGGCGGTTAGACAAGAGGAAATACAGACACAGACAGAAAATAGTATGAGCAAACGCTGAGGCCCAATCTGCCTAGACAGAAAACGATAGGAAGGATACTTACTGCAATCCAAAAAACCCTAAAAAAAAGCCAACGCTACTAATTGCAAAAACACCTGAGATCACACGACCTCTACCACCTAAATTAGTTCTCTGGTGTAACAAAACTCAGCCGCAGCCACTGAAAAAACTGGAAAAGGCAGATGAACAAACAACAGTGGCTCCAGAGGAACCGAGAGGAGCCCAAGCCCCCCGGGGAGGGGAACCTGGCCAACCTCACAGAAATGCAGAGAAATACCGTGTTTCCCCGATAGTAAGACACCCCCGATTGTAAGACGTATCGGGAGTTTCAGAGGGGTCGGCTAATATAAGCCGTACCCCGAAAGTAAGACATATGTCTTACTTTCGGGGAAACACGGGGGTATTGCCGCCTCCCTCTCATCAAGCTGCGCGCTGCTTCCTGCCCACGTCAGCACCGTCCCCTTCTCCATACGTCGCCGCGTCTCATCTACCACCAGAAAAACTCAGCTGAGTTTTTCTGCAGCCGCCTTCCGCCACGGGCTCCGGCTCCCTGCAGCCGCTGGTCCCGCCGTCCTCCGTCGCTCCGTTCGCCCGCAGTCCCGGGCTGAAGTTCTCGCGCGCTCTATTTAAATTTCTTCTTCGGTCCCGAAACGTCATCACGTTGGTCACTCACGTGACCGGAGACTGGAGAGAACTGTCTATCACTGCGGCCTCCGGTCACGTGAGTGACCAACGTGATGACGTTTCGGGACCGAAGAAGAAATTTAAATAGAGCGCGCGAGAACTTCAGCCCGGGACTGCGGGCGAACGGAGCGACGGAGGACGGCGGGACCAGCGGCTGCAGGGAGCCGGAGCCCGTGGCGGAAGGCGGCGGTGAGTTTTTCTGGTGGTAGATGGCAGACGCGGCGACGTATACACAGTATTAATCATACATCAGTAAAACATATACACTGGCATACTGGGGTATCATCTGCTGTATGTAACCCAGTGGGTATCAGCAGGTGTCACACTGGATTAAATACAGCAGGTGGTACTGTATCACACTGGGTTAGATACAGGTAATTTTTTTTCAATATAAGATATACCCCGAAAGTAAGACATAGTGGGGCTTTTGGGGATAAAAAGAAAGTAAGACACTGTCTTACTATCGGGGAAACACGGTATGCAAATGGCAAGCACAAAAACAAAAAACAGAAAATATCTTATCTGAGAGCAGGAGAAGAGGCAAGACTCAGCAAGCTTCCAAGTGAACCAGGAAACAAATTTGAGACAAGAACAATTGATCACCGGCAACCATGATGGGGGGAAACCTCCCTTATATCCAGCCAGTCTGTGATTCCTGATTGCCAATCCTCATTGAATGGTTCAGTACTGTCTGTAACCACCAGAGGGAGCTTCTGCTCAGAATTCATTTCTAAAACATTCATAACAGTACCCCCCCTTGAGGAGGGGTCACCGAACCCTCATTTGTGCAACCAGGTCGGTCAGGATGAGCTCTGTGATACGCATGGATCAGTCTCCTAGCATGGATGTCCGAAGCAAACACCCAAGAATTGTCCTCCTGACCATAACCTCTCCACTTAACCAAATACTGGAGTTTCCGTCTAGAAAAACGAGAATCCAATATTTTCTCAACCACATACTCCAGATTGCCCTCAACCAAAACAGGGTCAGGAGGCGCAGCCATAGGAACCACTGGCTCAACAAACCTCTTCAATAAGGACTTGTGGAACACGTTATGGATCTTAAATGTCCCTGGAAGAAGTAAACGAAAGGAAACAGGATTAAGAATCTCCATGGTCTTATAAGGTCCAATGAACCTAGGCTTAAACTTAGGAGATGCAACTCTCATAGGGATATTTCTTGAGGACAACCAGACCAAGTCCCCCACTTTAAACCGAGGACCATCAGTCCTATGCCGGTTGGCAAACCGCTGGGCCTTCTTCTGAGAGAGGGACAACCTCTCCACTACCTGGTCCCAAATCTGCTGCATACGCTCCACAACGGAGTCAACACCCGGACAGACAGAAGCCTCCGTCTGTCCCGAAGAAAATCGAGGGTGAAACCCAAAATTGCAGAAATATGGAGACATCAAAGTGGCAGAGCTTGCCTTATTATTAAGAGCAAACTCAGCCAAAGGCAAAAAAGAGACCCAGTCATCTTGATCAGCAGACACAAAGCATCTCAGATAAATCTCCAATGTCTGGTTTGTTCTCTCAGTTTGTCCATTGGTCTGAGGATGAAAAGCAGAGGAGAAGGACAAGTGAACACCAAGTTTAGAACAAAAAGTCCCACAAAATCTGGAAACAAACTGGACTCCTCTGTCAGACACAATGCCCTCAGGAATGCCGTGTAACCGAACCACGTGCTGAAGGAACAAAGGCACCAATTCGGAGAAGGAAGGCAACTTAGGTAATGGCACAAGATGTATCATCTTGGAAAACCTATCACAAATCACCCAGATAACGGTAATTCTCAGAGAAACAGGGAGGTCGGAAATAAAATCCATAGAGATATGGGTCCATGGTCTCTTGGGCACAGGCAATGGCATCAACAAACCACTAGAGCGAGAGCAAGGCTTGGAGCGAGAGCAAGTCCCACAGGACTGCACAAACTCCCTGACGTCACGAGACAAAGTAGGCCACCAAAAGGACCGACTCACCAAGTCTCTGGTACCAAAAATTCCGGGATGACCGGCCAATGCGGAACAATGAATCTCAGACATCACACTCTTCCTCCACTGGTCTGGGACAAACAATTTCCCAACAGGGCAGCGCTCGGGTTTATCCTCCTGACACCCTTCCAGAGCCAGTCTCAAATTGGGCGAGATGGCGGAAAGAACTACACCCTCTTTCAAAATAACAGCAGGATCAGATAACTCAAGAGAGTCCGCAAGGAAACTCCTCGAGAGGGCATCCGCCTTAACATTCTTAGTGCCAGGAAGAAAGGAAACCACAAAATTAAAATGTGTGAAAAACAAGGCCCACCTGGCCTGTCTAGGATTAAGTCGCTTGGCTGATTCGAGATAAACTAGATTCTTATGGTCCGTAAGGACCACCACCTGATGTTTGGCTCCCTCCAGCCAATGTCTCCACTCTTCAAAAGCCCACTTCATGGCCAATAACTCCCGATTACCCACGTCATAATTACGTTCAGTTGGAGAAAATTTTCGAGAGAAAAAAGCACAAGGGTTACTTTTAGAGGTCTCAGGATCTCTTTGGGACAAAACGGCACCTGCCCCAATTTTAGAGGCATCAACCTCCACCTGAAATGGCAGAGAAACATCAGGCTGCCGTAGAACAGGAGCAGAAGTGAATCTCTGTTTAAGTTCCTGAAACGCAGAGACTGCCTCAGGAGGCCAATTCACCACATCAGAACCCTTTTTGGTCAAATCAGTCAATGGTTTAACAATAACAGAGAAATTACCAATAAATTTACGATAAAAATTGGCAAAACCCAAGAATCTATGAAGAGCCTTTAATGAAGTAGGTTGGACCCAATCACAGATGGCCTGAACCTTGACTGGGTCCATTTCAATAACAGATGGAGACAAAATGAATCCCAGAAATGAGATCCTCTGTACGCCAAAAAGACACTTTGATCCCTTCACATACAGAGCATTCTCTCTCAAAATCTGGAACACAGTCCGAACATGTTTCACATGAGAGTCCCAGTCATTGGAAAAAATCAAGATATCATCCAAATAAACAATCAGAAATTTATCCACAAAATCCCTGAAAATGTCATTCAAGAAGGACTGGAAGATGGAAGGAGCATTAGTGAGCCCAAAGGGCATCACTAGGTACTCAAAATGCCCCTCTGGGGTATTAAACGCCATCTTCCATTCATCCCCATGCTTAATGCGAATAAGGTTATATGCCCCCCTGAGGTCAAGCTTGGTAAACCAAGTAGCACTTTTCACCCTGGAAAACAGGTCAGAAATCAAGGGTAACGGATATTGATATTTCACAGTGATATTGTTCAAGAGACGATAATCAATACACGGCCTTAATGAACCATCCTTTTTGACCACAAAGAAAAAACCGGCACCCAAGGGTGAAGAGGATGGTCTGATATGACCCTTCTCCAGTGACTCCTTGATATAAGACCGCATAGCGTCATGTTCAGGTACAGACAAGTTAAAAAGGCGACCTTTAGGGAATTTACTACCAGGCACTAATTCAATAGCGCAGTCATAGCTCTTATGGAGGGGCAAGGATGCAGATTTACTTTCGCTAAACACATCAGAAAAATCTGTCAAAAAGTCAGGAACATCTTGAGCCTGGGGAGAGGCAGAAAAAACAGGAGTGTTGGCATTAACACATTGGCAGCCCCAACTGGTTACAGACACAGATTTCCAATCCAAAACAGGATTAAGAGACTGTAACCAAAGGAAACCTAGTACAATAATGTCATGCAGATTATACAACACCAAAAATTTGCAACTCTCCTGATGATCAGGTTCAACCCTCATTATCACCTGAGTAGAGAACTCGGGTTTATTCTCAGCCAAAGGGGTAGAATCAATCCCCAGTAGGGGAATAGACTTCCGCAGGGGCATCAAGGGAAACCCACAACGTTTAGCAAAATCAAAATCCATCAGGTTAATTGCTGCTCCCGAATCAACAAAAGCTTGAGCAGAAAATGTGGACAGGGAGCAAATCAGGGTAACAGTCGACAGAAATTTAGTCTGAACACTACCCAAGACAACTGAGCATGCAAAACGTCTTCCCCGCTTAGGGCAGACTGAAATAGCATGAGAGGCATCACCACAGTAGAAACATAACCCATTGCGTTTTCGAAACTCATGACGCTGTGCCCCAGAAGCTACTCTATCACACTGCATGGGTTCAGAAGCTGGTTCACAAGGCAACACTATTCCACGCATACTTCTACGCTCACGCAAACGTCTGTCAATTTGAATCGCTAATGACATTGAATCATTGAGACCAGAGGGAGCAGGGAAACCCACCATAACATCTTTTACATTCTCTGACAGACCCTTCCGAAAAAGGGCTGCCAAAGCATCATCATTCCATTTGGTCAGGACTGCCCACTTTCGGAATTTCTGACAGTACAACTTAGTGTCCTCAAGCCCCTGATTTAATGCCAGCAAGGTTTTTTTAGCTTGATCAGTGACATTAGGTTCATCGTACAATAACCCCAGAGCCAGAAAAAATGCATCAACATTACTCAAAACAGGGTCCCCAGGTGTCAGGGAAAAAGCCCAATCCTGAGGATCGCCGCGCAGGAGAGAGATGATAATTTGAACCTGCTGTGCTGCGTTCCCTGAGGACTTAGGTTTTAAGGCAAAAAAAACTTAGTTATTTTTGAAATTCAGAAATTTAGCTCGATCCCCCAAAAACAAATCTGGCATGGGGATCCTGGGTTCCACAACTGGCAACCTAGCAAGATAGGTAGCAATACTCCGAACCTCAGTGGCAAGCTGATCCACACGGCCAGACAACTGTGCAAACTCCATTGAGAAAAAAAAGAAAAAAAAATCCTCCTCAGCACCCAGAGAAAAAGAGGGAAAAAATTCAACAAACAGGAAAAAAAAAAATCTCTGACAACTCTGACAACCTTTTTTGTTTCCACACTATTTTTCCCTTCTGTGAGTACCATATAATTTTCAGTTTGGCCGGTGATACAGTTATGTTTTGGTAGCTGAGGAGAGCAGGCAAAAACGGCAATACACCAGAGAGGTTGGAATCTACTGGATTGCAGTACCCTGACTAACCACCACAACTAAAGGCAGCCGTGGAGCGTTCCTACGTTGGTCCTAGACGCCTCGTCACAGCCTGAGAGGTTAACTACACCTAAAGATAGAAAGAGGAAAGCTATCTGCCCCGGAGCAGATCCCCAAAGAACATAGGAAGCCCCCAAACATGTAATGGCGGTTAGACAAGAGGAAATACAGACACAGACAGAAAATAGTATGAGCAAATGCTGGGGCCCAATCTGCCTAGACAGAAAAGGATAGGAAGGATACTTACTGCAATCCAAAAAACCCTAAAAAAAAGCCAACGCTACTAATTGCAAAAACACCTGAGATCACACGACCTCTACCACCTAAATTAGTTCTCTGGTGTAACAAAACTCAGCCGCAGCCACTGAAAAAACTGGAAAAGGCAGATGAACAAACAACAGTGGCTCCAGAGGAACCGAGAGGAGCCCAAGCCCCCTGGGGAGGGGAACCTGGCCAACCTCACAGAAATGCAGAGAAATATGCAAATGTCAAGCACAAAAACAAAAAACAGAAAATATCTTATCTGAGAGCAGGAGAAGAGGCAAGACTCAGCATGCTTCCAAGTGAACCAGGAAACAACGTTGAGACAAGAACAATTGATCACCGGCAACCATGATGGGGGGAAACCCCCTTATATCCAGCCAGTCTGTGATTCCTGATTGCCAATCCTCATTGAATGGTTCATTACTCTTTGTAACCACCAGAGGGAGCTTCTGCTCAGAATTCATTTCTAAAACATTCATAACAGCCACCTGTGGTTTCTAGTCAGAAGTAACCAGCGCTGCAGTGCAGATCCTCTGGCACAGTTGGTGATGCAGCAGAGTTGGTAAAGCTTCCCACAGGTGAAGCTATGTCCCAGGCAGATGTAATGTAAGGTAGATAGTAAAGATGTAGTATTTAACAAGGGATGCAGCAGTGTTGAGTGGGTGTTGCAGGAAGAACTTGAGAGGACACAGTCAGATGCAGTTTCCAAAGCTTTACTCACAGTTCTGCAGGCAGAGCATCCAGGGCACTGGTTACAGATGGTTCTGGAGTCAGTCAGCCTGAAAGCAATTTGGGAATCTCCTTATTTCTGGTGAGTTGTGAGGCCTCCTTTCTAGCTGTATTCTCTGAGGTACTTGCTGCTGTAAGCTCTGTTCAAGTTCCTCTTTCTCTGTTATTTTTAAGTAGAACTTTGCTCGCATAACAGGCAGCTGTAGCCTGCTTCAGGTATCGCTTCTATCTGGCGTCTCTGGCTCACACGTGCTGCTGTGTAGTCGAGTATTAGTTGGGACAGAGAACCTGCTGTCTTCTGTCCTCCAGATTCAGCCTCGGACTGCCGGGGTCCGGTTTCTGGAGCTCAGGACTAGGGGTGAGCTCAGCTTTAGCTCCAGTTCCCCCCAGCTTGTCTCCAACACGTCCTTCCTCTCTCAACCCTTGCTCAGCACTGACTAACTAAACTCCTCCCCCAGCCAGAATATTCTAGGGAAGCTCCCCTGAAAATCAGGTGTTAAAGCTCCCCCTTCTGGTCTGGAGTAGGAAAAGTGTTGTATGCTGTGTTACCTGTTAAAGGGATCCTTCCTTGCTTTCAGGCATGACATCACTCCCACCTGGAGAGAGGCAAGGTCACTGTGGAAACTGAACTCCTGGGGTGCCACAGAATGGTAACACAGGATTACACTATCCTCATCATTCGGACTCCCACCAATCAGACATTTATAGTATATTCCATAAAGGTGCAATGAATGACTCTACCTGGAATATTCCTTCAATGATAATATGGTCTTCAGAATCTCATATATGTTTCTGTATGGCAATTATCTGTATAATTTCTTTATGTATAGTAATTATTAATTCATTGTCTTTGTTTCATGTCTAACTCTTTATTCTAGACTTTCAAGATGACGACAAACAAAACCAAAAGGTGAAACTTAACAGAGATATTGGTTAGTATTGAATACAGAGAGCAGCTATTTTATACTCACCCTTAAAATAGCCATATTATTACTAAGAACTTGTTCATACTTTGTTTTTTAATTGTTTTGTTTTAGTGGATTTTTCTGTGTGGAACAAATTCAGTGTTTTACAGTAACATCAAAATGAGAACAGGTGTCAACTGGCCTTGCTCCCTTACATTTTGTGAAATAGCAGAAGTAACGGAGAAGCATATTAAAATTTGTATTTCGTACAAAGGAGATTTATTATGTGCATATATGAAATAAATGAACTGTTTATTTCTAATATTTATGCCATGTAGATGAAGATCGCGCTTTACAAGAAAAAAAGGAAGAAAAATCCAAGCCTGCTTTAAAGTTCTGTAAGATATGATTGATTTTAATATCTCGTTTTTCCTCTATATATTTCCCGATTCACTTGGCACATTCCTTACCATAGATTTTAGGACATTTACCTAAACCCTCTGTGTTACATACTTAGCCCAAAGTATTTATTGTGCAAACATCAGTGTAGAGTGAAATAAAAGGTTTGAAAGTCAGATATATGGATATGCTGAGTTTCATCACAAGACGAGCAGAGGTCCTACGGAACCCAAAGGTATCAGGAGGTTACGTAAATGGAAGGGCAGGTAACGTAGGGCCTTGTATGACTTTTGGCAATAGGAATCCATGTATGGGTCTGGCAGTAGAGGGGAATCAAGGGTGAAGTGTATTAGGTTATGTTCCCATGAGTTTTGGTGAGTTTTTTACTCTGCTTATTTTTGAATAAATTTAAGTAACCTATTTTACATAATGGGTGCAGAAATGGTGCAGAAAATCTGCAACATCGAAAACTCATCAAAAGGTCATCATGGGACCATAGCCTTATTCGGACAGAAATGTGGAGGATGAACTCGATTGAGGAGAGAAAATGGAAATTCATACACTAATTTTGGACAACTCCTTGTCATACCCCACGCTTGGCTCTGATAAAATTAAAAAGCTTATACTCACCTCCCGTGTTGGCACCATTCCCGAGGTGTCGTCGCTCTCTCTCCCCAGGGTTCCCATGCTGTTGTGACATATGACCCAGGTGCCCAATCAGCGCTGGCATCACGGTCACAGCCTTCGGACAAATTGAACATGAAAAGCAAGTCAGAGATCAGCTGCAGCCCGGACTTACTCTTCATGTTTGATTTGTCCCAAGGCGGGGACAGTGACACCAGCACTGATTGGGCACGTGTCATAACAACCGCACAAGATCCCCAGGAGCATGAGTGCGGACACTGCTGAAACAGCGCCCGCTCGGGAGGTGAGTATAGGGTTTATTATTTTATTGGGGACAAACATATACCGTATATACTCATGTATAAGCCGACCTCCCTAATTTTGCCACAAAAAAACTGGGAAAACTTATTGACTCGCGTATAAGCCTAGGGTGGAAAATGCAGCAGCTACTGGTAAATTACAAAAATAAAAATAGATACCAATAAAAAAAAATTAATTGAGACATCAGTAGGTTAAAGGTTTTTGAATATCCATATTGAATCAGGAGCCCCATATAATGCTCCATACAGTTCATGGTGGCCCCATAAGATACTCCATAAAAATATACTCCCCATATAACGCTGCATTAAGGTTAATAGTGGCCCCATAAGATGCTCCATAGAATAATATGCCCATATGCTGCTCCATAAAGGTTATGCCCCCATAAGATGCTCCATATATTTTATGCCCCATATGATGCTCCATAGATTATGCCCCCATATGATGCTCCATAGATTATGCCCCATAAAATGCTCCATAGATTATGCCCCCATAAGATGCTCTATGGATTATGCCCCCATAAGATGCTCCATATATTTTATGCCCTATATGATGCTCCATAGATTATGCCCCCATAAGATGCTCCATAGATTATGCCCCATAAAATGCTCCATATATTTAATGCCCCATATGATGCTCCATAGATTATGCCCCCATATGATGCTCCATAGATTATGCCCCCATAAAATGCTCAATAGATTATGCCCCCATATGATGCTCCATAGATTATGCCCCCATATGATGCTCCATAGATTATGCCCCCATAAGATGCTCAATAGATTATGCCCCCATATGATGTTACATAGATTATGCCTCCATATGATGCTCCATAGATTATGCCCCCATAAGATGCTCAATAGATTATGCCCCATATGATGTTCCATAGATTATGCCCCCATATGATGCTCCATAGATTATGCCCCCATATGATGCTCCATAGATTATGCCCCCATAAGATGCTCAATAGATTATGCCCCCATATGATGTTCCATAGATTATGCCCCCATATGATGCTCCATAGATTATGCCCCATATGATGTTCCATAGATTGTGCCCCCATATGATGTTCCATAGATTATGCCCCCATATGATGCTCCATAGATTATGCCCCATATGATGCTCCATAGATTATGCCCCCATAAAATTCTTCATAGATTATGCCCCGATATGATGCCCCATAGATTATGTCCCCATAAGATGCTCCATAGTACA
Source organism: Oophaga sylvatica (assembly GCA_033576555.1). Classification (NCBI taxonomy): domain Eukaryota; kingdom Metazoa; phylum Chordata; class Amphibia; order Anura; family Dendrobatidae; genus Oophaga; species Oophaga sylvatica. The sequence continues at coordinate 36,151 of JARQOD010007956.1, forward strand.
GGCCCCATATGATGCCCCATAGATTATGCCCCCATAAGATGCTCCATAGATTATGCCCCCATAAGATGCCGCTGCTGCTGCAAATGAAAAAAAAAATGACATACTCACCTCTCGTTGCTTGGGACCAGGTGTCGGTGTCCTGAGCAGGCGGGGACACCGGTGTGCTATGGGGGACAGGTGCCGGTGTCACCGCTGGCTCAGGGCCCCTGCACCTGAGATGTTCACCTGTCCCCGGTCTACCGCTGCGCGCCGCTGTCTTCAGGGTCATCTGTCAGTGAGTGCTCAGGCACTAACTACGTCATCGCGCCCTCTGACCTGAACATCGCAGCCAGAGGATGCAGAGGAGAGAGCGGTGCGCAGCTGTGGACCGGGGACAGGTGAATATTGCATATACTTACCCCTCCTGGAGCGTCTCTGCAGCCCCCCTGCTTCTCCCGCGGTCTCCGGCAGCTATTCCTTCCTTCAGCGGTCACGTGGTACTGCTCATTAAAGTCATGAATATGCGCTTATTCATGACTTTAATGTGCGGTACCACGTCACTTGAGAATAAAGAAAGAGTAACTTTGAGAAATGTTTTTCAGGTGGAATCAACTGAAATTGATAAGAACTTAAATGTCAGAAAAGAATCTAAGGTTTCCCTCAACCACAAAACTGAGGTGTGCAGAGATAATCCTTGTGATGGTTCCAGGAGGGTGGTTGAATGAGATTACAAACAGATTATGAATTTGGTTAGGTCCATGTTGACTTTTAGGAGGAGATTGGAGAAGATAGCAAATTGACTTTATGGATAGCAGGGGTAAGATCAGGACTACAGTCATGGCCAAAAGTTTTGAGAATGACACAAATATTATATTTTCACATGATCTGCTGCCCTCTGGTTTTTATGTGTGTTTGACAGATGTTTTTATCACAGACAGAAATATAATAATTGCAAACATATGAGTAACAAAAGCTTATATTGACAGTTAGAATGAGTTAATGCAGCAAGTCAATATTTGCAGTGTTGACCCTTCTTCTTCAGGACCTCTGCAATTCTCCCTGGCATGCTCTCAATCAACTTCTGGACCAAATCCTGACTGATAGCAGTCCATTCTTGCACAATCAATGCTTTCATTTTGTCAGAATTTTTAGGTTTTTGTTTGTCCACCCGTCTCTTGATGATTGACCACAAGTTCTCAATGGGATTAAGATCTGGGGAGTTTCCAGGCCATGGACCCAAAATCTCTATGTTTTGTTCCCTGAGCCATTTAGTTATCACCTTTGCTTTATGGCAAGGTGCTCC